>CAUYRT010022210.1:0-15249 GCA_963574885.1 Lepilemur ruficaudatus
CCCAGACCAATGTCCTGAGGCATTTCCCCAATGTTTTCTTCTAGTAGTTTCATAGTTTCAGGTCTTACATTTAAGTCTTTTATCCATTTTGATTTGATTTTTGTATATAGTGAGAAATAGGGGTCTAGTTTCATTCTTCTGCATACGTATATCCAGTTTTTTCAGGATGATTATTGAAGACACTGTCCTTTCCCCAGTGCATGTTCTTGGAGCCTTTGTTGAAAATGAGTTGATTGTAAATGCATGGCTTTATGTCTGGGTTCTCTATTCCAATCCATTGGTCTATGTGTCTGATTTTATCCCAGTACCATGCTGATTTGGTTACTATAGCTTTGCAGTATAATTTGAAATTAGGTAATGTGATACCTCCAGCTTTGCTCTTTTTGCTCAGGATTGCTTTGGCTATTCTGGGTTCCAACAGTATTTTCTTCCAGTACTTTTATAGTTTTCATATAAGACAGGTCTTTAGTCCATTTGGTATTTATACATGCACATGAAGTGCAGAACAGATCTAACTTTATTTTTATCCAAATGGATAGCCAATTGTCATATCACTAATTATGAATTATTTCTTCACTGACTTGATATAAACAAATTATATATATTTTTTGACTGTATCGATCTCTTTGTCTATTTTTATACCATTACTGTACTTTAAAAATTGTTATAGTTTATAGTATGTTTTGATATATAATAAAGCTTCTCCTAATTGTTCTTAATTGTTCAGAATTTTCTTGGTTATTTTGATGCTTTCTCTCCTGATGAACTTGAGAATGAACTTGCCTAGTTTCATAAAAATCCCATTGAGGTTTTATTTGGAATTGCATTGAGTTCCTAGATTAATTTAGAGAAAATTGATGAATTGATGGCTTTATAATATATGGACTACTTGATCAGAAAGGGAGTATTTTCTGCCATATATTTAGGTCTTCTTTTGTAACTTTTAGTGATTTTTTTATATATAGTTTCTCAACATAAGTCTTGAAAATGTCTTGCTAGTTTATTTCTAATTATTTTGTAGGTTTGTTGTTATATGAGTTAATTGAACCATTTTCCCTCTGACATTTTTAATTGGTTTTCATGGTATATAAGAAGGCTAATCATTTTTGTATGTTGACTGTATATATCTGAAATAAAGTCTCATTTTTAATTTGTTCTAATTGTTTTTAAGTTGATTCTCTTGGACTTCCCAGGCAGATGATTTTAGCATCCATAAGAGCCCAATCTGTTAGCTTCTAACAGGTTGCTTCTAACTATATTGCTTCTCCTATGAGTGTTAAATTTGAGAATTCAAAACATTAGCATGGAAATTTAAGGGAGCTAAAGAAAAGTTTTAATTTGAAGAATGGTATTAATATAAACTGTATTAAGTAAACAAGGGATTTCAAAGTAGATTTTTAATCCATCATATATATTATGTATTTTACCCTGGCATTGGAATAATAGTTACTCAAAATTCTTTAAAAAATAAGCCACTGTTAAACAGCATTGTGCATTAAAATTAACATTCTGCTACAAAGTATGAGATTTTGTTTTTAGTTAAAATGAGTAGGACATTAAGAATTTCTTAATGCTTCTTTAACAAATTATCTACCATTATCTAGGAATGATTCATCAAAGGCTGTGATTTAAGCTTCTGAGAAAGCTTAGATATTTGAACAGAGGCATTAAAGATAATTTTGAATGTGGTTTCAATTTTCAAATGGAAAGTACAGATCAAATAAAATTTACATATGATTTTTTTGAACAAAAGCTTGAAATTTGATTATGTTTAAAGACCATTTGTGTTTTATGGTCAGATCAGCATCTCTAAGACTCCACTTGCTAATCAACAAACAGTGAATAGTAGAGAAACAGATGATGAGAATTAAAAAAGAGATATTCCTTCTGCTAAAATATGCAATATCATATTTTTATGTAAACATGCTTTAAAATATTTTATATTTTTTCCTCCAAGAAAAAAAAATGAGTCATTTCCGTCACGTTCTACTGATCTTTATTTTTAAAACATCTTTTACCTTATTTCAACTCCTCTGATCATTCTCAACAATATTTTGAAACAAAAGTGATTAAAATGACCAAACAAATAAAATAGCAGATCTGTTGGCCTCTTTTGCTTTCCTAGAGCAGACAGCCAATGTGGGAAGGCACTAGTCCAGTTTTCAAAACTGGTTTAGTTCTCCCTTGCTGCACTCAAGATTTCAGAGTTGGAGATTCTACTGTATCTCTCAGTATGAAGTTTTGACTTCATGATCATACCCATAATGATTTTGTAGCAAAAGCTAAAGAGAAGAACCATGTGGGCCCCCACACCTCCTCCTCACCCCGTTTTTCATTATAATTACCATAGGAAAGGGAGCTCTGGAAAAAATATTAATAGAAGGGAGAGAGAGGAGTAAATGAAAGAGTGAATAAAATTCCAATGTCTGTTCAGCCATTGAACAGAAAAGAAATTGGGGAACAAGAGTAGGAAATTCCTCAGAAGAAAGAAAATGTGCGTAAGGGAATGAGGATGAATATAGGCAAAGGGACTGGGAAGATTTTTTTTTTTTTTAATTTAAGTATATCAACATAAGTCAACGAGCATTTTTTTCAATCACATTAAAAGGATACTTACTGGAACTTGAAAATAGAGGGTGATCATGGAACATGATAAGGGTGGTCATATTTTTTTCATTAAGGTTAAGGATGCTGGAATTTAGTTTGCAAAATCATTACAACACTTCCTGCATTTCTGCCTTCCCCCGTTTTTATCACTAATACTCTTCCCTCTACCCTCACATTTCAGTACTATAGGCTGTATCTACACAGATAATCAAAATAGTTGAGGAAACCAAGCAACTTTTAAATGTTTCCCTCTAAGGGAAAGGATATTCTCCAGGGGTTAGATTTTACAATCAGCAATGGAGGGGAAATCCAGCAAGGTTGTCCAGTTGAGATTATGTGTAGGCAGCATGAAAATCCACTGCGTTCTGTCACTCTTAAAAACTAACCATCTACCAAAGCTACAATAATTAGAAAAAATTATATTGACTCTTTTAAAATCCAATTTTGATTTCTTTACCCGCCAATATCAGGAATTCCTCTTAAAAATAAACTGATTATTAAGATGAAACCAAATAACCGATTATTAAGACAGAACCAAGTAAAATGATTTATATGTCCAGAAAGAATTGCATTTTGCATGGAGGAGTCAAATGCAAGGGGTCAAAAGCACCTCAGATTACCCCTGGACCAGCAGGGGGGATTCAACACTTGCACTTTCTCCTTTCCCTCCCTTTACCCACTCTTTCCTATTTTTCTCCACTAACTGGCTTCACTAAGCTTCTCTTAGCTTCACCACCTTCGTAGGATGTGGGAAGGCAGCGCATGCATGATGTCCTGAAAACACACTGTCCTATGTAGACAATTGCTTTTGGCAATTCAGAGATTTGAGGGCAGTATTATATCTTTCTTCCTCCCGAAAATCAAATGTTTAGGCCAAAGTTAGAACGGCATGGACGTTTATTTTTATGACTTGGCATATTCAAACATTACGATTGTATGTTTAAAAAAGGGAATTTGAGCTTTTTTGCTCTTTCTTTCTTGGGTCTACACCTTGTCTTATTTCCATTGTTTTCCTTTTCACAGTAACGTTTTCGTATCTTGGTATATCTCTTCAGCAGCTGCTTCTCCTCAATCATAATTTTCATTCAAGAATAATAACTCTTTGGTGTCTTTGGACATATTTTGTTTTGCCCCCACCTGTGAACTTCACCAGGGTGCGCTGAAGGTTAACATCGCCATTTCTGGAATTCTCTTGGATCCCTTTTAGAGAAAAGTGCCAAAGAATGTAAGCAGGGCTCCAAGGTATCTGGGCACTGCCCAAGTCCTTTGAGGAAGGCTTCCCATAGCTGTCCCTTCTGCCAGTTCCCTTCTGTTCTCACTGTGCAGGGCTTCTCCACGATTCCACACGGGAACTTGCATCTTTCGCTCACGCGGGAAAGGAAACTTTGGATTAAAAGAAGTGCCCGAACACCTGTTTACCTAACAACACTCTACCTTGTCTGTTAACAGGTGGAAAAATGCTTTTCACTTCAGTGAGCTTTCTACCCCCTTCCCTCTCGCACAGGGGCCTGAGTGTTTCCAGGGCTCATTTTTAATTGCTCCTATCAATTGTCAGAACAACCGGAGTTGCTCAACGAGCTTTTCCCCCAATTGTTGAAATAGAAAGGTTAGGTGAACGGCAAAAGTACTGCTGGAAGTAGTTGGTGGGAGGGACCTTTTAGCAGTGTTTGTCTAAGGGGCACTGGGTCACAGGGTCACTCCATTAACATGCTGTCCTTCCTGTAACATATGTCATGCTGTTTGCTTCAGGTCTGACTCTTGCTGTTGCGAGAGGCAGTCAACCCAACTTAAAGTGCCTCAAACAAAAAGAGACTTCGTTGGCTTGTAGAACTAAAAAGCACAGAGGTGGGGCTGTCTTGTGCTGCTACATGGGAGGCTCAGATGATGCTGTGAGGCCACTGCTTTCTCTACCTACACCTGTTGGCTTTTCTCTCAAGAGTGTTTTCTCTGCATGGGTGTTGGCTCATTCATGGGCAGGCTCTCCCCTCAAACTCACAAGATGGCTGAAGATGCTCCAAAACTTATCTCTTCTCAGCTTCACTTGCGTGGGGATCTTTGCAGTCAGCCATTTGATAGTAGAACGGTTAGCCTCATGCAACTGGATTTCCTGTGTATCTGGAAAAGGGAGCAGCTCTGGAAATTGGATATGCTCTTTACCCAGCAGCCCCTGCAAAAGCCTCCTTGTGCTCTGCTGGCATTGCTGTTACTTGGTAACAAAACCTTGATATGTATCAAGTATTCTCCATCCTCTCTGTAACCAAATGCTTCAAGGGAGGCTAGACCCAGCCCAGCTTGGAGTGCATTTTGATTCACCCAAGACTCTCCTGACTCTGATTGATTAGGCAAGAACATGTGACCCAATTCTGGCCAAGGATATATGAGAGAAAGTCAGATGAAGGCTCTTGGGAAATGTCTCTTTGCTCTTGAGAAGGAATGCACAGGAAGAGATGGCCTCTTCTTCCAGATGTCTAGACGTGATGCCAGCAGCTACTGCTGCTATCTAGTGGCCATCAAACTAGCCCAAAGACCACGGATAAAGCTGATGTGCTGGGGACCACACAGCAAAAAGGTGGAAGGAGCCAAAGGCTCTGTAGACACCATTGACCTGCTGCATTAACCAACGTTGGAGCGATGCTGCCTTTGGACTTTTTGTGATATGACACAATAAATCACTCATTGATTAAATTATTTTATGCTGAGCTTTCTTGTTAAAAAGGAATTTTATCTTTTTTGCTATTTCGTCTCTTGACTTTTTTTTTTTTTTGGCCTATATACTTTGTTCCATTGTTTTTTACAGTGCGTTCAGCCAAAAGTATCCTACATGATATGGTCGCACTGGATCCAGCTGGGACATGTGCCCATTCCTGACCGTTCACTGTGGGACTGTGATGTGGGAATGGGCTCAGCAGCCTAGATGATCCAGTCCCCTTCTGCAGAGGGATGGGTTCATCCCATGCGATCTCAGGGACTGAGTGCGGAGGAAGAGGACTATCTGCTGAGAAGTGAGGGTATGGTCTCCATAAAATAGTGAAATACATGCTGTGAAACAAAAACAGCTGATGTCCTGTAGTTTGTCCTTTTGAATGAGTCTTTTATTATACAATGGCCTCAAATTGTGAGTATAGTGGGTAGGGAGCAGGCAATTTGTCACTTGGTCTCGTAGCCCAGCATACATAACTTTGAAGGTGTTTTAGACCAAAGGTGGATCTGCTATGCTATTGACTCATCTCAATAGCCTATGAAAATGGCTTTGGAACATAAGCCATTTCAAGATCATAGCAAAGGACAGTGTGACCCATGGCCAAGACAAAGCATTGAGTTGCTGGATGATCCAGTGCTCCCTAAGGACACTAGAAAAAGTAGGCTGCTATTTAAGCAGCATATACCATCCCTTAGGCCCCTAGGTTTTCTGGCCCCTTCTCTCATACCTCCTGAAGTTCAGCTGGTCTCACAGCTCTGAGTCAGCCTGGTCTGTGGAACAGTGTGGCCTCAGGTCAGGCTGTGTCTAGTGATTTCAATTCTGCCATTGGCTGTAATTCCATCTGTCAAGAAAGTTTTGTAGTCAGCCATTTGATAGTGGAAGGGTAAGCCCATGAAACTGGATTTCCTGTGTATCTGGAAAGAGGAGCAGCCCTGGAGATCTGAAATGCTCCGTGAAAATTATGGGTTAGTTTTTGCTATTGCTGGTTAGTTTCTGCTGAACCTAATGCACTTCAACATTTGAGGATTAAAAAACAAGAGAAAATTTCTCTATTTTTTATTACGAACATTAAGTAACTTCATGGCAAGAGAATCTAATCAACATTAAACTATTTACTTCCCTACAAAGTAATTTCCCTTCTGTCAATGCACAGACATGCATTTTTACTTAATTATAATTAATGTGAACACGCTCGTTTTTGTTTAAGAAAGGTTTTCTTTACCTTGGCATTCAGGTTTGTTTTCATAGGCGAAGAAAACAGTGAGAAGAGAACAAGAAGGAACCTTTTCTGGAGAGATGGGAGGATTATATGGGGTCACACTGTCTCAGAGTTGTAGAAACCTTAAAGGACCCGCATCCCTCTCCATCTCTCTTACGATCAACCTTCTGTACTAACAGACTCACTGGAGTGGCTTTTCCACTCAATGGTCTGTCCAGATCCTGCTCCACAGCATCAACGGTAGAGTCTTGCTTCTAAAGGAAGAATGAAATGCCAGCCTCGGGGTCTGTCGGGGCTCACCTGTCTGATGCAGGCTTGCACGTTGCCCCTGCTTTACTGGGCCATGGGATTAGCTAATGGCTTTCCTTGCAGACAGAAAGCAGAAATAATGCTGTTCTGGGACAGACCTCCATACTATTCCCCTCAAATGTCTTTTCTTTTAAGCCCCATCCCACCCCAATGGTTCCCAATCTATCAAAGCATAATATTGCCAGCCCCGTTTTTTTTTCCCCCTAAAGTTTGGAAAGTAGCCATGTTAGGTTTAATTAAAACCAGTAACTATTTGTACAGCTGTCCCTGGGTTCATGGCTCATGAAAGGATTTAGCTTCAACTTTGCTGCCTAAGTCCTTTGGGAGTTTCACACAAAACCATTTGGGTTTCTCACGTGGACAGTTCCACGCCTGGGCATCAGGGACAGGCTGCGCCCGAGGCGCGGGTGCCACTTCAGTGGCTAGGCTCTGCGTGCACACGGGGCGTGGAACAAAGCAGAGAGGAGCCAAACTTTGAGACAAGTCCTTCTAGTTTTGTTTGGGGAATGCAAGGCCTTGAAGGCTGCCCCAAGAAATTTCTGAAAATTCCCCTAGGAAGGGAGCAGGGTAGGAGATTCTGGCAGTCTTCCTTTTGTGACTTTTTCTAGGGCTCTTTGCATTTTCGCCCCCTCCCCCCGCCCCGTGGGTCTTTTACACCCCCACCTCCCGAGCCTAAGTGGTCATGGCAGGCATCTTTCACAGGAGGTGGGGGCGGGGTATCCCTGCTGATTGATGCGTCCGCACAAAGCAGCACGTTTCCCATCAAAGCCCTAGAGAGAAGGAGAAGCAGCGCTCAGCATTTGGCTTATTTTCAAGTGCACACCGAGGAGCGCTTCAGGCAGCCCCAGGGTCAGAACAAGCCGATTCGGACTTTCCAAGCGAGGGCAGGGGCCAGCGCAGGCCACTGATTGAGGGCCGGGGCGGGGCCGGCCGCACAGGTTGAGAGATTCCGAGGCCGAGGAGCGGTGGGTTAAAAAATGTGACCCTGGCCACCCTCGGAGCCCCCGCCTCTCTCGCACCGCTCCACCTGCACGCGGAGCGCGCCGAGCCGCTGGCGGAGGCCATGGCCAGCCCCGCGCCCTTAGTGGCCTCCATCAGCCACCAAATGGTGGCTCTGCAGACCCTGCAGCTACTGCAGCAGGAGTGGGGCTGGGGGGATGGGCCTGGCACCCCTGGGAGCCCGCGGGATCCGGATCACGTGTCGGCCGTCCCAGCCCGTCGCTCAGGCCCGCTGCGGGCTCGGCCTGGGCCAGGGCGCGAGGAGGGGCGCGCGGGCGTGGGGGGCAGGAATGGGGGTGCCGGGGCGCGGGCCAGCTCCCCTGGGGTGGAGGTGGTGCGGGGCGCCGAGGGGGGCGCGGAGCTGCTGCCCTTCCCCCGGGACCGCGGGCCCTGCACCCTGGCCCGGATGGCGATGCGCAGCGCGCTGGCGCGCGTGGTGGACTCGACCTCGGAGCTGGTCAGCGTGGAGCAGACGCTGCTGGGGCCCCTCCAGCAGGAGCGTTCCTTTCCCATCCACCTGAAGGTGAGTCCGCCCCCTGCCAGCCCCTGTGGCGCGCAGGGTCCCCCCGCAGGGCGGGGCTGCTGGGCCAGGATGGAGACCGGTGGGGCCGCAGGATCCCAAGAGCAGCTGCCCACTGTGATTTAGCTCTGAGGGGATAAGGAGGGGGCCAGGTGACACTCTGAGGACTCTTCCAGACCCACCTGGGGGCTCGCCTGACTGCAGAACCCAGACGCAGGGGGGCCTTGTGAAAACCTTCCTCTGGAACTCCCTTGCCTCTCACATAAATCAGCTTCCTGCGCTAGCTGAAGGCCTTTTCCGCACGTGCAGCTTCTAGGGATGGAGGACAGCTGCCCCCACCCGCTTCCAAATTAATAACCCTGCCCCCAGAGTCCCCTCTGCCTTTTGTATGATGAAATCATCTACATTTATTTAAAGTGCCTTCACATGCATGAATCACAATTCTTTTTGCATAAATCCGATTCCCCCTAGAGCTCAGGGGCCCTATAGAGTCAACCTAAATTCTCATAAAGTGGGGTGAGAGCCGGGTGGGTCCCGGGTGTTGAAGCGTGAATACTCAAACTAAACTCTTGCTAAGTCGCCCAGCTCAGATGCGTCGAGCGCATTTCCTCTTAAGGTACCAAAGTGTGTTAGCCAGTGTAGCCAGGGAACAGAGCAGCTGCCTGCCAGGCTGAGTGGGGTCTTGGAAATCTGGGCGTCTGGGTTTCAGTCCTGGCCTTGCCATTAACTAACCTAATTGGTTTAAGGTCACAAATCTCTTTGCGACCTTCTGGCTTTCACATTTTGACCAGGAGCGCTGCTTTATTCCCCTTGGGAGTCTAGCAGAAGGGAGTTAGGGAGGGCTGATGAGAAAAGCGTTCGGTGCTTCTCAAGAGTCTCTCTTCCTGCTGTGCAAACCCGAGGTTTGGAAAAAGTTGCTGTATGTCAAGGTGCACTACACACGGTAAAAGAGTTATTTAAAATCAAACATGATAATGCATAGTATAGACCCGAATAAGCATTGTTTCTCTACACCAGGATTTCTCAAGCTCTGAACGAGCAACACCGTGGCCTGGCTAATTCTTTGCTGTTGGGGCTTTCCTGTATTATAGGATGTGGAACCGTGTCCCCAGCCTCTGCCCGCTAGGTGCCAGCAGCATGCTCCTTGCCCAAGTTGATGGGACCAAAAATGTCTCTAGACATTGTCAAACGGGGGTGGGGAACCAAGATGAGAAGCACTTTTACTACACTCACCTTAGAAAATTACAAAAGGAAGCTCAATTTCACCAAATGCTTTCTAATATATTAATAAGATATACCTTTTGGGGTCTTTTTTGGTAGCACCAAGACATTTTTAAAAATCCTGTGAATTAAACTATGATGCACTATTCATTATAAGTTACATCCTAATTTCAGGGAGTTTTTTTTTTTTTAAAGAAACAGGGTCTCACTATATTGCCCAGGTTGGAGTGCAATGGCTATTCTCAGGTGTAATCACAGTGCACTGCAGCTTCAAACTCCTAGGCTCTCCCTCCTCCCTCAGCCTCCAGAGTAGCTGGGACTACAGGCACCCACCTTGCTAACTTCAGGGATTTTTAAAATGTGAAAAAAACTTGCACCTTAGACTTGATGAACTATGAAGTTCCATGGAATGTTACTAAGCGTATACAGGGCATAACAGACAGGTTGTCAAAAGGAGAGACTGAGCGATCAATTTTGCCTTAAGGTGATCCTGGAAGACTTCTTGGAGGAGGCAGCCTTTTGAAAAATGAATGTTGCTCTCCAGCCATTCAAAAGAAAAAAGGTTAAAGGGGAATCCTGTGATCCAAGGCCCAGAAGCATTGAAAGGGCCTGGGGCTCTGGGGGAACTGCAGTCAGTTCAATATGGCAGAAGGCAAAGCTGGAGACTTCGGTGGGGGCCAGATTGGGAAAGGCCTGTGTGTCACTCTGAGGACCTTGGATTATCTTGCAAGAAAAGGGTAGGTAAATCACAGAAGCCTGGAGAGATCACAGAAGGACAGGTTTCAGTTTGAAAGTCAGGTCTGAGGCCTGACCCAACTCCGTGGCCGTGGAGTAAAGCCCGTGTCCTCTGCTCTGAGGCAGGCTGCTGCAAATCGTGCCCTTCCAGCTTAGTGCCACAGTCGTTTCTACTTGGCAGTTCGTTTAGCCCTTCCCAATTGACTTTTGGTCCTCAACGTTTTCCATCCTCCTCAATCTTTCTTCAACCAGACCTGAACCCTCTCATTCCTTTTCTGAGAAGATTGAGGCCATCTGACACAGATATCTTCCTCTCTATATTTAAAAAAAAAAAAAATCACATTTCTACTCATCTTCATTCTTATCTCCAATAAATAAATGCCGCTCATCTCCCTCCTTGTAAATTTTTTGTCCTAAGCACTGGAGCACATCTTTCACTTGTCCTGAGCCTTTTTCTGTCAATTCCTTCCTCTCTCCTTATATTTTCTACTCCCTTCTCTTTGCCAATCCTCTCAGTCCACAAACCTGCTAAAAGCTTCCCTCACCTACCCACCCCCTTTCTTTCCTTGTCATGAGCAAACTTTGCGGACATTTGGATGTGTGGCTGCCACTGGCATCCGCTGTGCACTTGCAGGGCGGAAATGAGTTTTAGGGACCCTGAGAGCAGCCTGTGCTTTCAGAAAGGAGAGAAGCAGGGAGCAGTTTCTCTGCACGATTTGCCCCCTTCCCAGCCTCTTGGAATTTTGCTTGTTTGCTGTTTGGAGAACAGGTTCTAGCTCTGTTGGGTTTGCAGATTATTGATTACGTAGCACTTAGACTCGAGGAGACAGCATTCTGTCTTTCTGGGGGCTGGTTATACAGACTTGGCTTTGTTAATACTAGTGTTAAGTCAAACAGTTTGGAAGGGTGTTTGCTATATTTTTAAATTAAGACCATGCAGATTGGTTTTATCCAACAGAATGGTTTCAGGAGGATTTCTGCTAATGGAAATCATGCTTGCACATCACCTAGAGAAGTATGTGGAACCCCCCAACATCGGGTCTCTTTGGTGGTGTTACTTGCCCAAGAGGATAGGTGAGAGACTCACCCGAACTAAAAGCCCATGGCCCAGATGACAGGCATCAGGGGCCTTGCAGCAGAGAAGACACAGCACAGTGATCAAGTCCCATGGACCATTTCAAACCTATTCTGCTATTTCTTGCCAATAATTTGCCTTGGGCAAATTATTAATATTTAGCCTTTCTGTGCCTCAGTTTCTTCACGTGTAAAATGGGGATAGTGGGATCTAACCTAAAGAGTTACTGAGATAATGTGTTGAAAGTCTTAGTCTCCATCTATCTTAATTACTATCATTATTGTAATTATTACTATTTATTACTGTTAACGGGTTGATGCCTCATGATTTCTTATTGACTATTATTTTTGTGAGTTCTATTCTTGATGTTAGTCTGATCCATGAACTCTCTGTTCACTTTTCTGGGACTATTGAGAGTTAGAATGACCCAAAGAGACATCCAGGAAGCCGCTGCTATCCAGAGGCCAGCTTTAGCACCACGTCCAGTGACAAACTTAGAAGTGTCACCATGGAGTCGAGCAAAACACTCAAGGGTTAAGGAAGTGATATTTCAGGCATGGAGGCAGAGAAACCCTCACCACAATAACAACAGACATTTTTCTAGTATTTTAGTCTTTCATTAAAGAAACCAACACTTAATTATTCCTTTTGAACATTTAGAAATTAGCAAACACATGCAAAAAACCATGAAATGAGTTTCTTCATGGTGAATGAAAAAGGCTTAACACTACTGAGTCTTGTTAGACTTGGTGCAGAGAATGGAGTTGACCAACCTGATAAACATTTATTATAGGAGGAAACTGAGGCTCAGTGAAATTGAGGCCTTGCTCAAGACCCTGCCCCTAGTAAGTGATGGGTTTTATCTGACTCATTCTGCAACATCACAGCACTAGCTCATAGGGCTATTAAGAACGTCGTGCTGAAAAATAATGTACGTGAGCATACGTGGTAGACAGGGTCACGTTGTACATGCTGTGCACTGTACATTGCTTGGGCTGCAACAATCACATCATAGGCTGGGTGTATTAGTCAGTTCAGCAGCTGTAACAAAATACCACAATTCTGTTCTGGGTGGCTTAAAGAACAAACATTTATTTTCTCATTTTTCTGGAATCTGGAAGTCCAAGATCAAGGCACCAACAGATTCAGTTTTTAGTGAGGCCTCTCTTTCTTGCTTACAGACAGCCACCTTCTTGCTGTGTCCTCACATGGCCTTTCCTTAGTGAGTGGTATGGGCAGAAAGAGAGAACTCTGCATGTCTCTGATGTCTCTTCTGATACGAACACCAATCCTATAGGATGAGGGCCCTACCCTATGACCTCGTTTCACCTAAATGACCTCCCTAAAGACCTTAGGTTCCAATATAGTCACATTCGAGGTTAGGGCTTCAACATGAATTTTGGAAGGGACAGAAACACTGGGTGGCCTGTGCGCCTCCTTCTGTGAAGCCCACCTTACATAGTGACACTGGATGAACTTAAGAAATCATTATCAAATTAGTAACACTAGTGAGAATGCATTAGACACTTCCACCCAAAGGAAGCATGGAAGTGTGCAGGACACCAGAAGGAAGCCAGTCTAGGATTTCTTGAACTTCTGAAAATGACCAATTCATATAGGGACCATTAGCCAAGCCAATCATGAAGTTATTCTGATTGAGTGCTGTCTCTCTTCCTTTGGGAATTAAAAAACTTTTATAATTTCCAAGAGTTCTGTTCTGAAGCAGGTTTCATGGAAACTATGGCTAAAGCCAACTTTCGGAGGCAAAAGAACTTTCTTGATGTTGCAGATTAAACTTGCCTGTGAGCTCGCCAGTTTCAGTTAGCTCATTGCGGTACCAATTATTCCATCACGTTTGGTAGTCCTTGCTGGTTTTCTCATTCAACAGAGCAAGAGCAACAGTCATAAAACTGTTGGCTTTGGCCTCACAGTCACTGCAGACTGCAAATGTGAATATTGGGTTGCTCGGAGGAAGACATTGACGGTGAGTGCTTTTTTTCCCCATTAACATTAGTTAGTGAAGCCAGCATCTGCAAATTTGAGAATAGTGTCTTCAAAAATTACTAACTTACTGTTAAGAAATAAATGTTCATGGTTATACCTTCAGTAGTCATTGCCAGGGGTTTGCTCTTTATATGGGGCAAAATTGTGCTTGCATGTCAGAAAAAGGCCCAGTGACGAGTCACAGAATTTCTGTTCTCTCCCCCGTCCCACGGATATGGCGACTGCTCTGCAAGTAGCTTATTTATAGCTTTGTAATTCCTTTATAACACAAAGGATATGAAAATCAGGACATGATAGCTTTCTGAAATGAAAATTTTGGAAAAGAAACTGTAGAAAAGGCCCTAAAACCAAACTACTTATGTTTGTTTGACATCTTGGTGGAAATGCTACAATGTTTTATTTTACAATTTTTGGGTTTGCCCTGTGAAGGTCCTTGAATCAAGTGCTTGTACCTGTCACAAAAGTGCTTTTCACTGGACTTTTCAACTGAAAATGATGCTGTACCCAAAGCAAATGCACAAGGATCCTGAGTTATTTGTGAGCATTTACACTGGGTGCACCACAAGTAAAATGCTTAATTTCCTGTGGACGATAGACATTTTATGGTGCCTGGCAAATACTTTCATTCTCATTAATACACAGTTACATATCTATTTGAGACTGACCTTGGGTTCAGGCAACTGGTGGCTGCGCTGGGCCCTGTGAGTTTGTAGTTCAAAGCCAGATGTTGATGAATCAAGTGAAGTAGTTCGCGGTAGTATGTTGCTCACAACATCCCCCTAAAGCAGAAACAACATGCCCATTTTAGGTACACGTCCAGTATGAAGGACCCAGATGGATCTGAGGAAGGGGTTTATGTTCCTTTGTTTGGCCCAGCAGTGGGTGACTTTAGTGGAAATCAGTCTGCTGGCCAGATGTTTACTGGAGTCAGGCCCCATCACAGAAAATTGGGGAAAAGCTAACTTGTTTTCTTTCTTTTTTCCTTCCTTCCTTCCTTCCTTCCTCCCTTCCTCCCTCCCTTTCCTTCCTTCCTTCTTTCCTCTTTCCTTTCTTTCCTTTCCTTTCCCTTTCCCTTTCTTTCTCTTTCTTTCTTTCTTTCTTTCTTTCTTTCTTTCTTTTTCTTTCTTTCTTTCTTCTTCCTTTCTTTTCTTTCTTCCTTTTTTCCTTTGTTTCTTTCTCTTTTTTTCTCTCTCTCTCTCTTTTCTTTTGTTTTCTTCTCTTCCCCTTCCCCCTTTCTTTCACGCTCTTTGTAGAGGACATGAGGCCTTCAGGGAGAGTTGGAGGGGAAAATGGGAGAAGAAACAAGCTTATAGATAGAGGCCAGTGCAAGAGAATATAGTTGAAGACGTGACAGTTTGGAAAACAGCCAACTTATTTAAAGCCAGTGGTTAAGTGACTATGAACTGATTTATAGTTTACATAGATCTAGAAGTGAATTTCGAAGGTGACATGGTAGGGGAAACCCCCCCCCCCCCGTGGATTGTTTAAATGTTATGTTGTCTGCATTTTAGAGCCTAGGAAGTTATATTGTATTTTCGACTTTATTATGCATTGCTGTTGGTTGCAGAAAACAAGCTTTGAAATGGACTCCTGGTGTTAGATTCTTTTTGTCTTCAAACTTTCAGTTTTGATGGGAGTGTTTATTTTCAGTAAGAAGCTAAGAAAAGGGTTTAACTTTTCTTTTTGGACTTTGCAGGTGCATTTTCACTTGTTCAAAAATTCCAGATATGCACATTCCCAACAAATGCAGAATGCAGAAAAGTACAAGTGTGGCAAGTTTTACTGACCTTCCTTATACTGGGTAGGAGAGAACAGAGCCCAGAAAGGGAGAGCTCCAGCTGGGAGGTCTCTGATTAGCT
>CAUYRT010022216.1:0-12647 GCA_963574885.1 Lepilemur ruficaudatus
GACCAGGCGCAGTGGCTCACGCCTGTAGTCCCAGCTACTCAGGAGGCTGAGCCCAGGAGTTTGAGGTTGCTGTAAGTTAGGCTGACGCCATGGCACTCACTCTAGCCTGGGCAACAGAGCGAGACTCTGTCTCAAAAAAAAACATAAAAAGAAATTAAAAAAAAAAAAATTTCACTATATAGACATCACTAAATTTTATTGGTTATTTCTCTTTGTAAAGAATAATGTCATTTCCAGGCCGGGCGCGGTGGCTCACGCCTGTAATCCTAGCACTCTGGGAGGCCTAGGTGGGTGGATAGCTCGAGGTCAGGAATTCAAGACCAGCCTGAGCAAGAGCAAGACCCCATCTCTACTATAAAAATAGAAAGAAATTAATTGGCCAACTAAAAATATATGTAAAAAATTAGCCGGGCATGGTGGTGCATGCCTGTAGTCCCAGCTACTCGGGAGGTTGAGGCAAGAGGGATTGCTTGAGCCCACGAGTTTGAGGTTGCTGTGAGCTAGGCTGATGCCACGGCACTCTACAGCCCGGGCAACAGAGTGAGACTCTGTCTCAAAAAAAAAAAAAAAGGATAATGTCATGTCCCCAGCAGATTCCCAACTTTTTTTTTTTTTTTGAGAGTCTTGCTCTGTCACCCTGGCTAGAGTGCAGTGACATCATCACAGCTCACTGCAACCTCAAACTCCTGGCTCAAGTGATCCTCTTGACTCAGCCTCCTGAGTAGCTGGGACTACAGGCATGCGCCACTATGCCTGGCTAATTTTTTTTTTCTAAGATATGTTGAAATTTTGATTCGTTTTTTTAGTGGTTTCTTAGTGGTTACTTTGGGGCTTACAATCAACATCTTAACTTGCAACCAGTTCAAATTAATACCAACTGTATTTTAATAATATACAAAAACTTTGCTCCTATATTGCTCTGTTCCCTCTCCCTTATCTTCTATTATTGTCATGCATAGTGAGTCTTTATATATTTGTGCCTATAAACACAGATTTGTAATGATTCCTTTGTGATTATCTTTTAAATTAGGAGGAAAAGAGCTAATAGCAAATTTTTTTTGTATTACTATGTCATCATTATTATTATTATTATTTTTGAGACAGAGTCTCACTCTGCGCCCCTAGCTAGAGTGTAGTGGCACCATGATAGCTCACTGCAACCTCAGGCTCCTGGGCTCAAGCAGTCCTCCTGCCTCATTCTCCCAAGTAGATGGGACTACAGGCATGTGCCACCACAGGAAGCTAATTTTTTTTCTATTTATAGTAAAGATGGGGGTCTCGCTCAGGCTGGTCTCAAACTCCTAGCCTCAAGTGATTGTCCCACCTCGGCCTCCCAGGGTGCTAGGATTAGAAGAGTGAGCCACGTCACCCAGCCATATATATATATATATATATATATATATATATATTTTGAGACAGAGTCTCACTCTGTTGTCCAGGCTAGAGTGCCATGGCATCAGCCTAGCTCACAGCAACCTCCAACTCTGGGCCCAAGCGATCCTAAATAAAGTTTTTTCACTTTAGTTTTTTTGTAGGGAAGGAATGCTAGTCATAGATTCTCAGCTTTTGTTTATTTGGGAATGTCTTAATTTCCCTTCATTTTTAAAAAATGTCTTTGCTGGACACAGAATTCTTGGTTGACAAGTGTTTTCTTTTTCTTTTTCTTTTTTTTTTTTTTTTTTTTGAGACACAGTCTCTCCTCGCTCTGTTGCCCTGGCTAGAGTGAGTGCCATGGCATTGGCCTAGCTCACAGCAACCTCAAACTCCTGGGCCCAAGCAATCCTCCTGCCTCAGCCTCCTGAGTAGCTGGGACTACAGGCATGCGCCACCATGCCCGGCTAATTTTTTTTTCTGTATATTTTTAGTTGGCCAATTAGTTTCTTTCTATTTTTAGTAGAGACGGAGTCCCGCTCTTGCTCAGGCTGGTTTCAAACTCCTGACCTTGAGCAATCCGCCCGCCTCGGCCTCCCAGAGTGCTAGGATTACAGGCGTGAGCCACCACGCCCGGCCTGTTAATTGTTTTTTGTTTCTGTTCCTCAGACTGAATAATCTAAATTGACCCGTCTTCTAGTTCACTAATTATTTCTTCCACCTGCTGAAATCTGTTGCTTAACCTGTTTAGCAGTTTTCATTTCAGTTTTTAAAAAATATTTTTTTCAGTCATCAAAGGGAATAAATGGTTTTTGTACTTCACAACTCCAGAATTTCTATGTGGGTTTTTTTTTTTTTTCATTTTCTTTTTTTCTTTTTTTTTTCTTTTTTCTTTTTTTTAACATGGACCTTGGAGAATGATCTATGTGGGTTTTAAAAAATAATGTATCTCTTTTCTCATAGTCACTATTTGGTGAGACACTGTTCTCATGCTTTCCTTTAGTCTTTTGAGATGTTTAAAATAGCTGATTTAAAGTCTTTGTCTAGTAAATTCAGCACCTGGGCTTCTATTTCTTAGTTATCTCCCCCCACCATAAAGGCCATAGTTATAATATTTTGTCAAAAACTCAATATTTAAATAATAATGGCAACTTTGGAAATCAAATTCTCCCCTTCCCCAGGTTTTTTTGTTGTTGTTGCTGCTGCTTGTTGTAATTGTTTGCTTGCTTGTAATATTTTGTCAGAAACTGAATATTTAGTAATACATAGTGGCAGCTGTGGAAATCAGATTTTTCCCCTTCCCTGGATTTTTTTTTTTTTTTTTGGTTGTTGTTGCTGCTGCTGCTTGTTGTAACTTATTTGCTTACTTAGGACCTTTTTTACCTAATTTTGTAATTTCTGTATCTTTGTTACATGTGGCTATTGAATTCTCCACTTGGCTTTGTGGTCAGGTAATGATGGGACACAGATTTTCTTGATGGAATCAGTGAGCCACTTGGATTTTGTAGAGGGCCTCTGTGTGAAAGTTAGGGCATGCCTTTAACACTCAGCCAGCCAGTTGCAATCTCTTAGTCTTCACTTCCTGTTTACACAGATCCTCAGGTTAAGCCAGAGATGTGAGTTTAGGGCCTTCTTAGGTCTTTCCTGAGCATGCACATAGCCCTGGGCATGTACATAACCCTGCATATTGGCCTAGTCTTCTAGACAGATGGCAATTTGTCAAAGCTCTTCAAAACTCTAATGTTGCGGTCCGCAACCCTGGGGCCAGGAAACGGTACCTGTCCATAGCCTGTTAGTAACCAGGCCACACAGCAGGTGAGCAGTGGGAGCTAGCAAAGCTTCATCTGTATTTACAGCCACTCCCCATCATTTGCATCACTGCATAAGTTCTGCCTCCTCTCAGATCAGTGGCAGCATTAGATTCTCATAGGAGTGCAGACCCTACTGGAAACTGAGCATGCGAGAGATCTAGGTTGTGTGCTCTTTATGAGAATCTAATGTCTCATGAGCTCAGGTGGACCTGAGGTGGTGATGCTAGTGCTGCAGAGTGGCTGGAAATACAGATTATCATTATTGGAAAGATTTGACTGCACAATAAATGTAATACGCTTGAATCATCCCAAAGCCCTCTCTTCCCTGCCCCCGCCCCCAGAAAAATTGTCTTCCATGAAACTGGTCCCTGGTACCAAAAAGGTTGGGGACTGTTGCCCTATTGGACATCTCTTACCCCAGCTTTTCCTTGTAAATTTTCTTGTCAGTTTGTGTTTTATCTGTTTTCAACTTCCTCAGCCAGCTTTGAAGTTAAATAATTGTACTTTCATTGTTTTCAACCAATGCTGCCAGGGAAAATGTTTTTATATTGGCCAAACTCCAAATCAGATCACATACAGACATCCTTGCAAGTGGGGTCTTCCAGGGAACCACCAGAAAGGTCAAATATTGACAGTTCTCTGGGAATAGGGCTTTGAAGAAGTTCCAGTCCATTCTGTCCCCTCTAGTGCCTGCCAGGTTCCTTGCCTTTTACTTTAAATGTGAACTATTTGTTTTAAGGCTGCTGCAGCACTGGAGCATAGGAGATTAAATTAGAGTAAGTTAAAACCACAAAGTTTGCTGTTCTTATTGAGGTTCCACCATTTTCCTTGAATACATGCTCCCCAAATTACAAGCCCTTGATTATCTTCTGAAAATATCTCTGAATATTTTATCTCTGAAAAAGTTGATATTTACAGTTTTTGGCAATTTTCTCATTGCTTTTATGGATAAATGTTTGAGAGTCCATTTTGTTGTCTGGATTTTTTCATATTTGAAACATCAGATACTACCAAGGACATTCACTGCAACAGTATTTGTAATAGCAAAAGAATGAAAAACAACTCAAATGCCCAAAAATAGGGAAGTAGTTTTTTAAAATGGTTCATCTGTATATATGTATGGTGGAATATTATGCAGTTACTATCATACATGTAGAGAATACTTTGTAACATGAGAAGATATTTATGATACGACAAACAGGTGAAAAAAAGTACAAAATACGGTATGTTCAACTTTTAAAAAATAAGTTTTGTAAGGAAATAAGCAGTATTAGCATTTCTTATTTTGAGTGATAGGATGATAGTTAAGCTATGTGAATAAAAAACAAAAACATTTTTGTATTTTGTACAAAGTTATGTTAATTTTTTGTTATAAAAATAAAATATACCTGTACATAGTACTGTTTTTCACTCATGTGAGTTAAATTCAAAATTATGTGTATAAAAAAATGATGTGTCTATGAGAGAGAAAGTGTGTTTTGGTGGTTTAACAGAGAGAGTGGGTGTGTGTCAGACAGAATGTGTGTTTTGGTGCTTTAACATAGCCTTTTATAAATGTTTGAAGGGATGCTATAAGAACATGCTAATACCACTGGCGCTGGGGATAACAGTGTGTATGAGCTATTTTAATCTCAAGAGTCTACTCTATAGAAAGGATCTTTGTTTTTCTGAAGTGTAATAGGGTGAATTATTAGATGAGTAAGTTGTCTCATTTATTAGCATTTCATTTTTTTTCTTTCCAGGCGCATATTAAATTTCCTATTGACTACCCATATTCACCACCTACCTTCAGATTCTTGACCAAAATGTGGCACCCCAACATTTATGAGGTAAGAGACATGTATCATAAATTTTTCTGAAGAATTATTTTTCAGATCAATACTTTAAAATAGTCTGTATATCTCAGTACACTTTGATAGTTATGCCATAGCCACAGAGAAAATATTTATGGTTTTGTATAATACTTGTAGTTAGCAGTCTCTGGTTTAACTATTTAAAATCGAGAGTAGTTATATAATACCCTGTGTATATTCTCGTTAAAGATTGAGGCTTCACATTCTTAATGTTTAGTGCTAAGATTATAATGCACATGTATTAACATTTGCATTTTAAAAATTTAGTAGAGTGTCATAAATTTGTGTACCTATAACTTCACAGCAAGAGTCACTGTTGACTACGATCAGAGATTCTACTTTTGTAGGGGTAAGGGTTTATCCCAGTCATTTGGAGTGGCCTCCTTTTAGGAGTTGCTAGCGTTTGAGAACCTCTTTTGGAATAAATCCAAGGGAGGTTCTACTGGACAAGTCCAGGTGCCTGGAGGAAGCATTTTTAGTTTTGTTGATGAAACATACTAATACTTATCTTTGGGCTAATCCATAAGGATCCTAGCTAGAATAATGCATTATGTTTCTCAGGGTTGTATGTGTTATGTCACTGCCCACTCCTTACCTTACTATTCTGTAATTTTTTTTTTTATAGACTTGATTTTTAAAAAGTAGTTTTAGGTTCACAGCAAAATTGAGCAAAAGGTAAAGAGATTTTCCATATACTTCCTGCCCCCACCCATGTATAACTTCCTCCATGATTATAGCTCCCACCAGAATGGTACACTTGTTATAACTTGGTACACTTGTCACATTGGTACATGATCATCACCCAAAATACATAGTTTACGTTTGGGTTCACTCTTGGTATTGTACATTCTGTGGGTTTAGACCAATGTTTAATGACATGTATCCGTTATTATAGTGTTATACAGAGTAGTTTCACTGCCCTAATGATCTTCTGTCTCTGCCTATTAATCATCTCTGACGACCACTGATCTTTCTACTGCCTTGATAGTTTTGCCTTTTTCAGAATGTCATAAAGTTGGAATCATACAGTATGTAGCTGTCATAATTTTTTTCCTGTTGCCTATGACAGAATCCCTGAAACTGGGTAATTTATAAAGAATAGGAATTTATTTCTTACATTTATGGAGGCTAAGAAGTCCAAGGTCAAGAGATCACATCCAATGAGGGCCTTTTTGCTTATTGGGGACTCTGCAGGGCAGAATGTTATAAAGCATTACATGGCAAGTGGGTTGAGTATACTAGCTTAGGTCTCTTTTCTTCTTCTGTATTTTTATTTTTATTTTTTTAACTTTATTTATTTATTTATTTTTTGAGACAGATTCTCACTCTTTTGCCTGGGCTAGAATGCCGTGGCATCAGCCTAGCTCACAGCAACCTCAAACTCCTGGGCTCAAGCGATCCTTCTGCCTCAGCCTCCCGAGTAGCTGGGACTACAGGCATGTGCCACCATGCCCGGCTAATTTTTTCTGTATATTTTTAGTTGGCCAATTACTTTCTTTCTATTTTTTTTAGTAGAGACGGGGGTCTCGCTCTTGCTCAGGCTGGTTTTGAACTCCTGACCTTGAGCGATCCTCCCGCCCCAGCCTCCCAGAGTGCTAGGATTACAAGCGTGAGCCACTGTGCCCGGCCTCTTCTGTATTTTTAAATTTATTTTTTTTAGAGACAGGGTCTCCCTCTGTCACCCAGACTGGAGCACGGTGGCGTGATAATAGCTCACTACAGCTTCAAAACTCGGCCTCCAATGATACTCCTGCCTTAGCCTCCCAAAGTGATAGAATTACAGGCATGAGCCACTGTGCTGGGCCTCTTTCTCTTAAAGCTGCTAGTTCTGCTCCCATGATAACCCATTAATCTCTTAACCCATTAATCCATAAATGAATCCATTCATGAGAGCAGAGGCCTCATTACTCAGTCACCTCTTAAAGGCTCTACCTCTCAATTACTACCACATTGGAAATTAAATTTCAACATGAGTTTTAAAGGGGACAAATAGTTGAAACCATAGAAGTAGCCTTTCCAGATTGCCTTCTTTCAATTAATAATATTTAAGTTTTCTCTATGTCCTTTCTTGGCTTGATAGCTCATTTCTTTTTAGTGCTGAATAATATACCACTGTCTGGATTTACCCCAGTTTATCGATTCATCTGAAGGATGTGTTGGTCTTTCAAAGTGGTTGTACCATTTTGCAGTTCCACCAGCAATGAATGAAATTCTCTGTTATTCTACATTCTGGCCAACATTTGGTATTGTCAGTGTTCTGGATTTGGGCCACTCTAATAAGTATGTAGTGGTATCTCCTTGTTTAAATTTGCATTTCCCTAATGACATATGAAGCGTTTTTCATATACTCATTTGTCATCTGTGATGACTCTTTGGCGAGATGTCTTTGGTTCATTTTTTAGTAAGGTTTTTAATTTTCTTATTGTTGAATTTTAAGAGTTCTTTGGTTATTTTGGACATTAGTTCTTTATCAGCTGTGTCGTCTACATATATTTTCTCCCAGCCTGGGGCTTGTCTTTTTTTTTTTTTTTGAGACAGAGTGTTGCTCTGTCACCCTGAGTAGAGTTCAGTGGTGTCATCATAGCTCACAGCAACCTCAAACTCCTGAGCTCAAGTGATCCTCCTGCCTCAGCCTCCTGAGTAGCTAGAACTATAGGTGCATACCATGATGCTTGGCTAATTTTCTCTTTTCTTTCCTTTTCGTTCTTTCTTTTTTCTTTTCTTTTCTCTTTTTTGAGACAGTGTCTTGCTCTGTTGCCCGGGCTGGAGTGCCATGGCGTTAGCCTAGCTCACAGCAACCCCAAACTCTTGGGCTAAGGTGATCCTCCTACCTCAGCCTCCGAGTAGCTGGGACTACAGGCACGTACCACCATGCAGGGCTATTTTTTTCTATTTTTAGTAGAGACAGTGTCTCATTCTTGCTGAGGCTGCTCTTGAACTCCTGACTAAAAGTGATCCTCCTACCTCTGCCTCCCAGAGTGCTAGGATTACAGGCATGAGCCACCATGCCTGGCCTGGCCTGGTTTTTCATTTCTTTGTTTCGTTTGTTTGTTTTGAGACAGAGTCTTGCTCTGTTGCCAGGGCTAGAGTGCCTTGGCATCATCATAACTCACAGCAACCTCAAACTCCTGGGCTGAAGTGATCCTCCTGCATCAGTCTCTCAAGTAGCTGAGAGTACAGGCGTGTGCCACCACACCTGGCTAATTTCTTTCTATTTTTGGTAGAGATGGGTCTCACCCTTGCCAGGCTGGTCTCATACTCAAGCAATCCTCCTACCTTGGCCTCCCAGAGTGCTAGGATTATGGACATGAGCCACCGGTGGCTTTTCATTTCTTGACATTGTCTTCTGCAAAGTCAATATATGTATTTTTTTCCCTCTGCTGCTCCTCCTCCCAAAATAGAAGTTTTTAATTTTATCAAAGTCCAGCTTCTCTGTTGTTTCTGTCATGGATTGTGCTTTTCGTGTTGTCTTCAAAAAGTCACCACCAAACCAAGGTCATCTAGATTTTTTTTCTATGTTATTAACTAGGAACTTTATAATATTGTGTTTTTACGTTTAGGTCTGTGATCCATTTTGAGTTAATTTGTGTCAAGGGTGTAAGGTTTGTGTCTAGATTTATATTTTTGCAGGTGGATGTTTTTAGTTTGAGCACCATTTATTGTAGGGACTGTCTTCGCACCATTGTGTTGCCTTTGCTGTTTTGTCTTGGATCAGTTGACTTTATGTGAGGCTGTTTCTGGGCTCTTTATTCTGTCCTGCATCCTTGTTATAACTACTTATTAATTCCTGGAGTATTTTTCCCAAACTTGGCCAAAAAAGAAGGGAAAAAAAGAAAAAGAATTCTTGGAGTATTTTTGTCTATTCTTTCAGATTTTCTATGTAGCTAATCATGTCATCCATGAAGAAAAAAGTTTTATTTCTTCCTTCACAAATGGTATACTTTTAATTTCCTTTTCTTGTCTTGTTGGGTTACCTAGGTTGGAAAGAAACAGCGAGAGGGGACATCCTTGCCTTTTTCCTGATCATAGTGGGAAAACTTCTGTTTCCCACCCTTTAGCGTGTTGATAGGTGTAGGTTTTTTGCAGATGTTCATTATTAAATTAAAGAAGTGCCCCACTAGTCCTAATTTGCTGAAATTTTATAAAAAATCATGAATGGATGTTGGATTTGTGTCAACAGCCTTTTCTGCCTCTATAGATATGATCATGTGATTTTTCTTCTTTAGCCTATCCATGTAATGGATTACCTGAATTGATTTTCAGAGGTTTAACCAGTCTTACATACCTGAAGAATTCTAACTTGGTTGTGGTATATAGTTCTTTTGTAAATATTGTTGGCTTCTATCTGCTAATATTTTGTTGGGGAGTTTTTACATCTATGTTCTTTAGATATATTGGTCTGTAGTTTTCTAGTAATGTCCTTATCTGGTTGTGGTATTAGGGTATTGCTGGCCTCATATAAAATGTTAGGAAGTATCCCGTCATCTTCTGTCATCTGGAAGAGAGTGTTCAGAATTGGTATAATTTCTTCTTTAAGTGTTTGGTAAAATTTGCCAATGACCAATGAACCCATCTGGGCCTGGTGGGTTTTGTTTTGGAAGGTTGTTCATTTTCTGTGTTGATTTCCTGTTTTTATTCATTTCTGCTCTTTTATTATTTCTTTTCTTCCCTTTCCTCTTTTCTTTTTTCTTTTCTTCTCCTCCCTCCCTTCCTCCTTTCCTTTTCTTTATTTTCTTTCTTTCTTTCCTTTGTCTTTTTTTTTTTTTTTGAGACAGAGTCTCACTTTGTTGCCTGGGCTAGAGTGCCGTGGCATCAGCCTAGCTCACAGCAACCTCAAACTCCTGGGCTTAAGCAATCCTTCTGCCTCAGCCCCCTGAGTAGCTGAGACTACAGGGGCACACCATGACACCTGGCCAATTTTTCTATTTTCAGTAGAGATGGGATCTCGCTCTTGCTCAGGCTGGTTTATTATTTCTTTTCTTTGGCTCTCTGGACTTACTTTGTTCTTTTTCTAGTTTCCTAAAGCAGAAGCTTAGGTTATTGATTTTATATCTTTCTTTGTTATATATATATGCGCATTCAGTGTTATAAATAGCCCTGTAAACACTGCTTTTGCTACATCCCACAAATTTGATGTTATATTTTCATTTAGTTCAAATTATTTTTTGACTTCTCTTGAGATTTGCTCTTCTCTTTGCTCCATATGTTATTTAGAAGTGTGTTTTAAAATCTCCAGATGTTTTGTGATTTTCTAACTATGTCTTTTATTAATTTCTAGTTTAATTCCATTGTGATCTAAGGGTGGACTCTGTGATTTCTGTTTTTAATAATTTGTTAATGGGTGTTTCATGGCCCAGAATGTCGTCTGTCTTGGTGAATGTTCATTTGAGTTTGAGAAGAACGTGTAATCTGCTGTTGCTGGATGAACTGGTCTGTAGACGTCCATTATATCCACTTAGTGAATGGTGTTATTGAGTTCAGCTATGTCTTAATTGATTTTTCTGTCTGCCGGATCTATCCATTTCTGGATGGCTCATGGGGGCTCTAGTTGGGTGTTTTACTTCTCCCAGATCAATTAAGCTGTGATAAAACTTGTGAAGGTTAGGCTCTGGTTAAGTAATTCCTCCTGAGGGCAGACCTGTTAACAAGAACATAATACTCTGACTTACTTTAAAATGGTTTCTTTCCCCATCTTCCTGCCAGAAAAACAAGGGGATTTTTCTTTGATAATCACTGAGAGAACTTGGTAAAACACACAAAAATGTGGAGAGACCTAGTTACTGAAGGGGTATGGAGTTTTACTTTGAGATTTGTCTACACTGGGCCTCCAGCAATTTGTAAATTACAGTTTAGGTTTTTTTGTACCTCAGAACTGATTCCTGTGGAATTTTCTCCTCTTCAGTTTCTGCTCTGGTAAGTTGCGATTCTGTATATCTGCCTGTCTCTCCAATTTTGCAGGTAGCAGTTTACCCTGTGATCTTCTTGCTCGCTCGCTCTCTCTCTTTTTTTTTTTGGAGACAGAGTCTCACTCTCTTGCCTGGGTTAGAGTGCCCTGGTGTCAGCCTAGCTCACAGCAATGTCAAACTCTTGGGCTCAAGCGATCCTCCTGCCTCAGCCTCCCAGGTAGCTGGGACTGTAGGCATGCACCACCATGCCCGGCTAATTTTTTATATATACATAATATATATTTTAGTTGTCCAGCTAATTTCTTTCTATTTTTTAGTAGAGACGGGGTCTCACTCTTGCTCAGGCTGGTCTCTAACTCCTGAGCTCAAACGATCCTCCTGCCTCAGCCTCCCAGAGTGCTAGGATTACAGCTGTGAGCCACTGTGCCCAGCCAAAATTATTCTTAGATAGTAAAACAAATGGTAGCACAGCTGGTTTTTCTTTTTTCCTTTTCCTTTTCTCCTACTCTGTCTCTCAGGCTGGAGTGCAGTTGCATGATCATAGCTCACTACAACTTGGACCCCCTGAGCTCAAGTGATCCTCCCACCTCAGCCTCCCAAGTAGCTGGGACTACAGGCATGTGCCGTTATGCCTGGCTAAAGTAGATTCTTACTCTGATTTGATGTTGAGATTTTAGCAAACAGATGTGATTTTGTAAAACACATTATTAAAGGTTTGAACCCTGTTTCATGCTTGATTAGATTTTGGTTTGCCTTTTTCCCTATGCTTTTTCTTTCAAAAAATTTAAATTAGAGGATTGCTCTGTGGGGATACACATACACTAAAGATTTACCTAAACATACAGTAGCTACCATAGCCAACATGTTAATATTAACAGGGTATGGTGGCTCATGTCTGTAATCCTAGCACTCTGGGATGCCAAGATGGAAGGATCGCTTGAGGTCAGGAGTTCGAGACCAGCCTGAGCAAGAGTGAGACCCTGTCTCTAATAAAAATAGAAAAAATAGCTGGGTGTGGTGGTGTGCGCCTGTATTCCCAGCTACTTGGGAGGCTGAGGCAGGAGGACTACTTGAGATCAGGAGTTTGAGGTTGCTGTGAGCTAGGCTGACACCACTGTGCTCTAGCCCAGGCAACAGAGTGAGACTGTGTCTCAAAAAACAAAAACAAAATGTTAATATTTAGGCTACCAAATCTGTGCTTTTTAGAGCTGAGCTCTAAAATAATTTGCGAGAAGGATTTCATGCATATTTATATAATTTATGGATTTTAAGGTATTGGGAAAAGGTTTACTATGCATTGATTTGCTCAAATTTGGCTGCCTATGAGAATCATGTGGAGAGGTTATTTAAAATAATACCAGAGATTTTAATTTAATTGGATTTTGATGGGCGGGGGCGAGGGGCCCAGCTAGATAATTCTTCATTTTGTATTTTAGAACCACCATTCTAGAGGGCAAGAGCCTCCTCACATCTTCTCTTAAAAAAAATAATTTATTGAGGTGAAATTGACATACATGAAATTAACCATTTAAAGTGAACAGTTCAGCCGGGCACAGTGGCTCACGCCTGTAATCCTAGCACTCTGGGAGGCCGAGGCGGGCAGATCGCTCAAGGTCAGGAGTTCGAGACCAGCCTGAGCAAGAGCGAGACCCCGTCTCTACTAAAAATAGAAAGAAATTAATTGGCCAACTAAAAATATATAGAAA
>CAUYRT010022219.1:0-26982 GCA_963574885.1 Lepilemur ruficaudatus
AAAAGAATTTGGAGATTCCTCAAAGAGCTAAAAATAGAATTACCATTCGATCCAGCAATAGCATTATTAGGCATCTACCCCAAAGAGCATAAGACATTCTATAATAAAGACATCTGCACCCAAATATTTATGGCAGCACAGTTCACTATTGCTAGGTCGTGGAAACAACCCAAGTGCCCGTCAATTCATGAGTGGATTGTTAAAATTTGGTATATGTTTACAATGGAATATTACTCAATTTTAAGAAACGACAGTGAGCTAGCACGGCTTATATTATCCTGGATTAAGCTTAAGCCCATTATTCAAAGTGAGGTGACACAAGACCCGAAGAATGGGCCCCACTTGTACTCGCCATCAAATTGGTATTGACTGATTAACACTATGGTGCTCGAATGGTGGGAGTGTTCACTAGGGATTTGGGGGGTGGGCGGTAGACCCACATCTGAGGGATGTGGTGAGCACTGTGGAGGGGAGGGTCATGCTTGAAATGTATTTGGGGATGGGTATTAGGGGTCTCATTAAGGGGTAGGAAATCCTCTAAAACTGATTTATGTGAATAGCTGTACAACTTGGTAAATTTACTAATAACCATTTAATTGTACACTTAAAATGGAGTAAAGACATGATATGTAAATTATACTTCAATAAAGAAAAAAAAATTCAAGGTTCAAACGCAAGTGCTTCATGCATATGAAATGTGATCAGACACTGCCTTTTGGAATGCCTTCTCTTGGGATTTCTTAAACAAAAAAACAAACAAACAAAACTGCAAAAACAAACAAGAAATAACCCAGGCAGCTTGGAAATAAAGACCAACACTCACATTGCGGCTACAGGCTCCTGGGGTTAATCCTGTGCAAGGGCCCACCTCGGAACAGACAGTTCCGTCTCCTTCATAGCCTGCTTTGCAAATGCAGCTGCAAAGAGAAGTGCGCAAAATCAGCCCCAGAAATATAAGCACCACTCACCCAGCGAGGGCCAGCCAGCCACAGGTGAAGCGGTTCACGGCCAAGTGGTTGGTCAGTTTGCTCGTGCGGAGGAAGCCAGGGTTCAAATGCGGTCAGGGATACCTCTGGGGTCTCCAGTCAGACACACCTGGCTGGGAACCCAGGCCACACCCCTTAGCAGTGTGTGACCCTGCACAAGTCCCTTAACAACTGGGGGACTTTGTTTCCTCATCTGTAAAATGGGTGTAACAGCCCTCCCGCTGTGATGAAGCTGAAATGAGCGGATGCATGCGGAGCGCTTAGCTGAGCACCTGTGCTCCGTAAGGCTCCACACCTGGCAGCATTTCTGTGCTTATTGGACCAGAACCTGCCTCTTTATAAGTCTTTCTGCCCAATGCTAGTTATGAACAGCTCTGCCCTTTCTTCTTTGTGACAACTCTTAAAATATTTGAAAATGACAGGTGAGACTTCTCTCTTCTCTGGTCCCTCAGATATATATTTTTCCCCCAAACACAACATCCTCAGGTGCCTCATTCTGTGAGCTGACATAAATTCCTGACCCATCACCCTTGCAGACACGCCTCTCAAAATGTCCCATGGTGACATTTCACTACTAAACGTGAACCATTCATTCAGTGATTTGTCTAACCAATGCTTGTTGAGTGCCCTGTGATAGATAATGGGGACACCGCGTGGCCCCATCGTGGCCCCATGTCCTATTGCAATTCACTCACGGGCTTCACAAAAATTAACACAAACATTTTTCATGCACCAAGTTTCCTGGAGGAACTAAATACTTCAGCTAGTGTCCAAAGGAAGAAACAGGTTGATCTGTTTCAATGCTGTTTGACTTACCCAAGGTAGTATAGAACATACGGACCCATACCAACAGGCCTCTGCGGGCGATTTAGGACATTGTAAGGGTAATTTTGATTATGTGTGGTTTTTGTCTTATGCACTGGTGTAGATCCTAATTCCTTAGCAAAATGCATTTCTATCGTAAATGGAAAAGAAAAGACAGTCTGTGGCCTTGTGTAGTCTGCAGTCTAGTCGGGGAGGCTGACCAAAACAAGCAAGCAAATAACCAGATATTTCCAGAGGAAAATTTCCTCTGGCACGCCCCTCCCCTCCCCAAACCCACTGCAGATGTTAGCATTAAGAAAACAAAATGTTGATCTATTGCCTGAAGGTCCAAATTCCTGCAAGATGCCTTTAACAGGGGAGCTATTTATTAACAGCCTTAGAAAGTTAAGGCATTTTCAAGGGTTGCAAAGTTGGTGGGCCAATCTTCATTTCTTTCACATGTGTGATGAGGGCAATTTCGGCTTCCATGAAGGAACACCTGTGATGTGCTAGCCCTGGTGCTGGGTGCTTTTCCACACAGTTCTTTTACTCTTCATGATTGCCCTGCTAGGTAGATATCATCATCCTTACTGTTCTAATGAGGAAAGTGAGCTCAGAGAGGTTAAGTAATTCACCCAAGCTCACACAGCTGGTAAGTTTCAAAGCAGTGGGTGCTGCAATTTGAGGGTCTGTCCACAAAAGCCACACTGTCAGCTGGCGAGAACAGGCCTTAGTTTACAGAGTTGAGATATGGGTTGGCTCCATCTGCAGGTAACACGGTGGCTTCGAGTCGTTAAGGGCCTTCTCCTCACAGACCCACCTGGCTGTCCCGTTGCTGTATTCACAGGTGGCGTGGATGTGGCAGAGCTGAACGTAGGGCCCACAGGCTGAGGTCTGCTTGTCACAGAGTCTCCCAGCAGAGCCGTCTTGGCATGTGCCGGCGAGGCAGGCCCCGTCGCTGTCTGTCCTGCTGTCGCATGTTCCGTGAACACACAGACATTCTGGAAGAGAAGGAGGAGGGACGCCAGGGCTTGGGGGACAAGCTGAGCGGGGAGGCAGAGCATCCTGCGGACAGGACCACCCCCTGCCCCCCAACTCCCATCAAAGCTGAGCCTGGACATCGAACCGGGGGACGGCTCGGGCTGCTGTTTCTTAGGGTCTCAGCCATTTCTCAGAGTGCCTGGGTTGAGCCTTGGTGACTTCCCCACCCAGGAGCAGAAGAATGTGGCCCGGGCTACTTCACACGCGTGTGTGAGGGAATGTCGGGAGGGGGTGGGTGAGATGCTGTGAAAGAGGCCTAAGAACTCAATTCTCAACGATTTCCTTGTCGGACGGCTTAGCCTGGGAATGCCTCACCTTTCATGAGCTATTCTGGCACAAACAGAAGTGATTTCTCTTGCTGGGGTGGGGGGGCCTGACGTGCAGCTCATCGCTCTATCACGGCAGACCAGTGATAACCAATGGGCGACATGTGGGCAGCTGACGCCACTCAAGGCGCTGGGTCAGCCTCTCACATGCACCATCTCATTAACAGTCACCGGTCCCAGGAGGTACGTACTTTTATAATCCCCATTTTTCAGATGAGGAAACTGAGGCCCAGGGAAGTAAGGCAAATTCCCAGCTTGCTGTGAAGTTCCCAGGCAGAGATTTGAACCTGGGTTTCAAAGTCCATTTCTATTAGGGACTACGCGTAAACCACAGTAGACCATTGTATTAACTGGCGCTTCCACTTCCCTGTTATCATTTTAACCTTTAGCTGCTTAATTTGCTTTTGATCATAGGTATTTAAAAACTGCAGCGTGAGCCAGCTCGTCAAACTCAGGCTCCTACGCACGTGGCAGCGAAAGGAAAGATAGGGAGCTTCTCAAAGGAAGGCAGCAAGGATTTTGAGTCCTGAGATATGATTGGAAGTGAAGGGACTGATGGGAGAGGAATTAGCGTGGGTGCGAGGAGCCAATATCCACGAAAGAGAAGATAGACACAGGTGAGGGGGCCTGGAAATCACAGCTGGATTTAAAACAAAAAAGAATTTTTATACACCTCTAGGTAAGTCAGGGTTTATTTTCCAAGGAGCAAGACCTGTGCATGAGATCGTGGGCAGCCACTGGCCGGGGATGAGAGGCGCGAGACCTGGCAACCCCCCACCCCCAGCCTCAGCATGCTGTCCTGCTAGCCTCAGACAAACGCCAATGTCATCAGGTCTTGGAATAAATCCCTAATTTTTTTCCCCTCAGAAATCAAATTTGGCAAAAAGAACACTGGAATAGGATTCAGCGGCCCAGACCCTGCCGTGCTCCGGCTTCCTGTCCATCTTGAGAGGGAACCATGAGATCAAAGGAGGCAGGAGCGGGGAAGGGTGTGTGTTTTGTGACAGTGACAAGAGTGGCTTTGTTTGCTGATTACGTGCTGGGTGCAAGCTCTGTGCTGAAAGCCCCAGATTATGGTCTAACTCAGTCCTGCCAATGGCCTATGAAGTGAGCGCCAACATGATCTTTATTTTATAGATGGAGAAATTGAGAGATAGTTTCCTAAGATCATCTCCTCAGTAGGTTGCAGAGTAGGGACTTAAATTCATGTTAGTCCACAGCAAGCTTTAATCTATCCATTTGACTCTATCATTAAATTCTAATCTTAGAAATATACATCCAAAATATACACATTTATTTAAACATACACAGGGAATCATTTTAAAGAACATAATGCACTTTCTAAGACTGTATAAGTGCATTTTTTCCCATACCTATTGTTGTGGAACTTTCTACATGTTCTATAAGCTTCTTGATATTTATGTCGCTGCACTTAGAATAACAGCAACGACAATGATAAATAATAGCAGCATATTTGTGGCACATACTATGTGCGAGGCATTGTTCTAAGGCAAGTGCTTTCCATTAATAACTTGTACTAACCCTACAAGGCAGTTACTGTTATCATCCCCATTTTACAGATGGAGAAACTGAGGCCTAGAGAGGCATAGTGACTTGCCCAAGGTCACACATCTTGCACATGGAGGAGCTGATGGGAGAGGTCTGCTTGAAAGGTAGGGAGCGAATCTGTTCTTGATACTGAACCCATTATCACTTCTGGTATGTGGAGAAACCTTGAGAAAGTGGTTTTCCAGGTGTGGTCCCTGGACCAGCAGTGTTGGCATTCCCTGAGAACTTGTTAGAAATGCAAATTCTTAGGCCCTACCCTAGCCTGCTGAATCAGAAACTCTGCAAGTGGGACCCAGCCCTCTGGTCATGCTCTAGTTTGAGAATCAGGGCTTAAGAAATGCCCCGGGATAATGGCAACCCCCAAGCAAATGGGTCCCAAGACACCAGCCCTGCCCCAGCAGCCTGCACCAGCGCAGGGGGACCCTTGCTTCGGAGTGGAAGGAAGCTCTGGAAGCGCCACTTACTTTTGTCACACTGAGGTCCGTATTTATTGGGATCGGAGCAGAACTGGCACTGGGAGCCTTGGAAGCCATCCTTGCAAACGCACGTCCCGTTGCCACCGAGGCCGTCTGCACACTGGGAGCAAAGGCAGGCCCCGCGGGCTGTTAGGACACACGCCAGCGAGGAAACCATCTAGACTTTTCATTTCATGGCCTGACTTCTTTGAACTCAGGTTCAATCTCACTTGAAATGACTCTTTGGGACTCCTTGTGGAAGTTGAGTCATGTTGGGGTCGGGTTGGATGCTAAACCGGTGACCAGCCTGGGGATCCTGAGCCAGGACTTAAACTTTAAGGGAAGTCACTGAAGGGGAGTCGCGATGGTGAACTGGGAACCTTCGAGCAACGCTTACGGGGTAAGTGGTAAGACAGGGCCCTTCAGAGGGAGCGACTGGCCTTTCTCTCTCTGCGTTCTCACTGAGCTCTGGGACTCCACACTGCGGTGTTTTCTCTCTTCAGTGGGAAACAGACCCTCCTCCCACCTCCCCAGCCCAGGCAAGGCCAGGTTTGTATTGCCCGACGTGCACCAGAGTTGGGCACTGCTGCCTTCCCGACCCCACGCCCACAGTCGTTAGACTGGCCTCTCCCTGTCCTCCTCGTCTGCATGTGTCCCCACTCATGGCTGTACGAGTTTTCTTTCCCCTTGAAAGAACCGTATTTTAGTTGTGGATTTAGTAAATGCACAGATCTATAGTTTTCCCATATGAATTCCAGCTACTTTTACCTTTGTTTGTTTAGCTTTGGCCTCCAAACTAGATGAGTTAAGGTTTGGCCTCATCATTTCACCGGGTTTTGCAGATAGTTAAAAAGGCAATCACTGGGCAGTGCTTTTTAAAAAAATTTCTTTTTAAGTATCATAAAATCTTAGTCCTGGATGGAGTCTTAGAGACCAATGCAGGTCAGTCTGATATCTCCCACAAGGGAAGTGGGAGTTGCCAAGGTCCCGCCGCCGGCAATAGGAAAGCAGAGACTAGAAGCAACATCACTGGACCCTCCCCCTTCCATCCGCCCATTGCCAAGACCAGGTGCCTTCTACTGCAGACACTGGGTCCTTTTAGTAACTGATTGGTTTCTTTTATTTCCTGGGAATAGTGGCCAGCATGTATCACTCTTTGGTTTAGCAGTTTTAAAAATTATTATTTGACTTGACTTAAGAAAGGCCGGCCTTCAGCATTCGTGAAAAAGTGTGCATCGTGGACTGTCCTTCTCACCTGCCCATTTCCCGAGCATGGATTCGAGAAGCCTCCTGGACACTGGCTGCAGTCGGGCCCGTAGAAGCCTTTGCAGCACTTTGGCGTCTGCGAAACAAAATGCATGTTGTGCTTTGAAACCCCAAGCAGAGCTCCAATTCCTCAAAGGGGATATGTTTTAATTTCCATTGTTGTAATAAACCATATTAGCCCTTCCTCATGAGCGTGGCTTTTCCTTTGGCAGATGATGGCACGGCTAGTACTCAGCCATCTGGTCACCACTAGTCTACTGAGCACCTCCCGTGGCTGCCAGCCTGGCCCTAACCCTGTGCGAACAAGACAGATGACGGCTCGAGCTCTCATGGGGCCAACGGTCTAAGCCAGGGAACAGACAGTAAGTAAATGAACAAATGAAAAAAATAAAAGAAGATCATTTCAGAGGACGGTAAGTGCTGGGAAAGCAAAGTCCTATAATACAGTGGTGGCAGGGAGGGCCCGGGGATGGGGGGTAGGGCTGGGAGGCCACTGTGGATTGCGTGGGGACAGAGGCAGTGACAGTCAGTGGAGGCTTGGGAGATGAGTCAGGCCCAGGGAAATCTCGCAGCGTACCCTGAGAGAGGGGATGGCAAGTGTGCATGCTCCAGGCAGGAATGAGGGAGAGAGGCAGTTCAGAGCCACGGGCAGAGGGTGGGCCGCATGGGGAAGTGTTGGGAGCCTGGGCTCTGTGTTAAGGGAGTCGGGGACCATGGGAGGGTGTGACACAGGGAGGGAGGTTGCCCGGCCACCACGTAGAGAATCCAGCCTTCGGTTCCCCTGCAGGAAGACATTGCCAAAGCCCCACGGGCCACCCGTGACCACGCAGACTGGGGCCCAAGAGCACGGCCCTGGGGCTGCCTTGCCCTGCTGGCCTGGCCCAGTCCCTTGGCCACGCGCTCCTCACCTTCATGGTGGCATTACAGTACCGGGCGCAGCCGCTCTTTAGGCTCCTTGTCCTGCCTCTGTAGACACATCTGTGTGTGAAGAGTGCCTGGAAGAAAGCCAAGAAAGTGGGGCAGTCTGCATTTGAAGGTCCTCCGGGCATCACTCAGCTTCTACACACGCTTGCCACCCACGAGAAGAGAGCACTGGGCCACACCGGCACACCTGGGTCCAGTCAGAGCCTGGGCACTCTCTAGCCCTGTTTCCTTGTTGGTAGGATATGGGATTTGCACATTCCATGGCTCATGTACCTTCGTGGCCCCTCTCATGCATGGCAGACATCTCTAATTGACCAGGAATCATTTTCTGTTCATCCTGGATGTGGCCTAGCCTCCCCTTCCAATCTACAGCCATCCCTAATCTCCTCTTGTATAGAAATTTTGGAGCCAATAAAAAGTCTATCTATACTTTGTGGAATAATCCACCAAATAAAATAGCAATAGTCTGAGTTTTTCTTTTAGGAATGGGGACAGATTAAAATGCATCCATCCATTCTCTAACCTCTGGTGCCCAGTCATAGCTATCTAGAGCTACCGCTTCTGAGAATTTTCTATAGGCCAGGCACATTGCACATACGGGTTCATCACTCTTCAACTCCATCTGGATGTTTTTCATGCCTTTTTTATAGATAAGGAAACCAAAACCAAGGCCCAGACAGGTTAAATCATTTTTTTGCCCTAAGAAACACTCCAAGTATAAGGTCCAGAGAATGAGTCTTATCACCTACTGACTTTAGGATCATAGGCAAGTCATGTGGTCTCTGTGGGCCTGAGTTGCCTCATCTGTGAAATGGGACAATAATGCTGATAACAAGTTTTCATAAGAATTTAGTCCCTGGCTCAAATTTTGTGTTAAAAATATTTATGTCAAGCTTGCCTCTTCATCTTAGGCTCTTGCTCAAGAAGAGAGAAATGAGATCTCCCTAGAGTATAAAATCCTAAAATCTTAGATATATGAAGGAATTCTGAGGTCACCGAGGAGGGAACAGGATAATTAACCAGGTGTGGATTATGGGATCGGGGAGGAGTGAGTGGGGAGTTCTTTTGGCTCCTACCGAATCTAGGATGGTGGTTCAACACACAGAAAAAACCAGGGCTCTGCCAATGTCCGCTGTGAGACCTGGTGCAAGGTATTTTGCTTCCTTGCCTTAGTTCCCCAGTCATGCATTGGTGATGATGACACTATACCTACCTCCAGGGATTGCTGCAAAAAGCACAAAGCATTGAGAACAATGTCTGGCACCCAGCATTCACTGTGCTATTAGCCAACACCACGTCCTCTTCTCCTCCCTCTCGTATTCCCTGGCTGGTAGCATCCCGAAGGACTCGGGGGTGATGGCTTCACCAAGCACAGTAAATATATGAACACCTGTGCCTGTTTAATTTTTATGTTTTGCTTTATTAAATACTTTGCAATAGGATTACATTAGAGAGCTCATCGCCTTCCATAATCATCTGTTCTAGCGTTTAATTCAACTTCCGATTGGGAAGTTCTTTCTTATGATGAATTCACAGGTAGACATTTCTATCATCATTTTTACGTTAGATCACTTCGCCTTTTGCAACCAGTAGAGTACCTGGCATAGAAAGTATATATTGTTGTATGATAGTCTGTTTTTTTTTTAAATGGAGCTTCCCAAGATCAAAACAAACAAACAAAAAACTATATCTTACCCATCCTGTGCCTCTGTAACTAAGCACTATGTCTAACACATGAGTAATCCCCAATAAACGTATGGAATTCAGTCAAACTTGAAAGCTTTTGATAGTCCCAGTATCATTTTCCTGATGTTTCTTCTATTTCTCTTCAGAATTATGCTTGGGAAGAGCAAACACCAACACTGAATTTTAATTATCTAAGAGGGAAAAGTAGAGAGTAACTGAGTAGCTACTTGCTTTAGAAATTGTGCTTGGTTTTTTTTTTTTTGTTTTTTTTTTACCTATGCTAATCCTATTGTCATTGCTAGCATTAGTTACTGATGAAGAAAATCAGAGCAAAAAGGTTAAACAATTCACCTAGGATTAGGGAACAAGGATTCAAACACAGGTCTAAGGGTTCTCTTTCTACCATCCCTCCATGTAATAGGCTAAGAGCTAATCTTATTAGCAATTAATATCTTTTAAAGAAGAAAGGTAGAAAAGTTGAGAAACCACACCAGTGGGGCTGCTTGGGTGAGGTGTGGTTTCATGAAGCTGTCACACTCACTGTGGGCTCCGAGTTAGCAGGACATTTGCTCCAGTGCACCAGGGAACAGCTCACACAGGTGCCCTGGAAGGAAAGGTAGTAGGTCAGTACATGTGTCCCCATCCCAGGCTTCATGTATCCCTCCTTGTGAAGGGAGCTCCGCTAGAGCCACACTCCAGGTCTCTCTCCCACCCCCCAGGGAAAGGAACAAAGTAGATCCCGGGAGATGGGGGGAAGTTGGGAGAAGGAGCTGAGACTGCTCAGAGCAGCCCTTCCTCTCCCTCTGCCAGAGCCAGCCTGTCCACGGGCCGCAGGCTGCTGATCAACTCTCTGCAGGCAGGGAGGCACCTGTCCCAGAGGGGACACTGCAGTAGTCCATCTGTGCCAGGGACAAAGTGTTGACTTTGGCCACAGACTTACGGCCTTGTTCTCCAACTAGCTTAGCAGTAATAAGGCTGAACATTGAATCTCTGCCGTTCAGTCTCTGGATTCTCCTGCATTGGTTCTGAAGTCAGGAGGGCAGGAACAGAATGTATGCCTACAAAGCTCTCCAGATCCATTCTTTGACTCTCTCTTCCTGGCTCTGTGCCCCAGCAGGTAGACAACAAAGGATGGTCTCTGGACTTCTCTTGCCAGCTGGTTTCGGCCAACGCGAGTCACCAGCAGGATTTCGGTGGGTGGGAGAAGAGCAAAATCAAGGATTTCTTCCCTGTTCCCTCTCTGCTTTGGCACTGTCCCTACAGCTCTGGATGTCACCTCTTCCACTCTTCTTGCTCTCACTGGGTTCAGGTAACTCCATGACCTGCTCTGGGTGCTTTGGTCCTTAGTGGCAGTGGTCTCCTGTCATTGCTTCTGCCTGGACGCTCTGGCAGACCGTGTTTGCTTCCTTAGCCCTGCTTAGCCCACACACCTCTATGGTAGCTGCTTCATTAAAGTCTCTTCATTTGGACCATCTTGGATAAATTCTGTTTCTTGCAGGGACCCTAACTAATACAGAATGCTATTATAAAACCTTTAAAATCAAAACATACAAGCCCAAAGGCAGCTATGGGTTCAGCCTGGTGAAAACTGAGACTTCCAGAAGCTGCCAGCTGCTCCTACTCTTTGCTAGTCTTAAATATTTTCCAGAAAATGTATTTGGACTTTTAATGGATCCAATCATACACAGTAAATAGATCTGACTGTAAATTTAGAGAAAATAGTAAAGAAAGAGTTCATTCTAAGGTAGCTATTGGGAAGTTGTTTTTCCAAAAAACTTTGTAACCAAAATTCTTTGGGTTGCATCTCAAACATCTTGATTCTGTCCTTTGGGGAGGTGGAGAATAAGCTTTCAAACAGTCTGACACAGAACAACCCTGCAACAAGGCAGGCAGGCAGGGCTGCCCTTGTCCCTCCACAGACTCCCTGCCCTCAACTTGGACAGCAGCTGCTTGGGCCAGGGGAGCTCTGAAGAACACATTTCATTATTGACTCTTAGTCCCTTCCTCTTTCTGAAGGGGTCCTGTTTCCTACTATTTTCATCTTTGGGCTAGAAGATGAGACTCTGGTCTGTTCTGTCTAAGCCAGGTGATGTACCTGCTGGTGCTTGTTTCCAAAGAATGAACCAAATATAAATCAATGCCGAGGACTGGCTATGAAAGTGACCATGTTTCTGTCCTTCTTAAAAGGGGTGCTCAGACTGGAATCAAACCCGCAGATGGGATCTGACTGGCGCAGAGGACTGGTACCATCCTCAATAGCCTAAAACATATCAGAGTCATTACATCAGTTAAGACATCTACAATCAAAAGCATAAGCCACAGTCTTGTGCCAGGTGCTTAGCTAGCTATTTCCAGCCTTCATGACAATAAGAGGGATTGATAAACTAAACCAAAATAATTAGTAAAATGAGGCCATATTTCCTTGTCCAATGCTCACGTTCCAAGGATATTTTAAGAAAAATCACTGATGTATTTTTAAAGTGTGCTGGAAAAAAAATCCAGACCTGTTATTGCTACAATTTGGGGTTATAGTTTTCCTGGGCACTGAAAGATTACATGTGGGCATTTCCTGGGCATTTCAGATTACTGAAAGATTCCAGCAGTACTGGAATTTGGGGTGCTTTGATTAAGACTGGCTGAGCCAAAATGTCTCTATGGAAATAGGAAAGGCCATTAGAGGTACAGAAGTTCATAGAGAAACAGGAAGTTTGGTTTTTGAAGAGAACCACAGAAAGATGGTTGATTGGCCAGGCCAGAGCATCTACCTGGGAAGGGATTCTATTTTAAGTCCCATTTAGAGAGAAACAAGCTATGGGCCTGGAGCAGGGTGGTCCCAGGTGACAGGGGCAGAGGAAGGCAGTGGTAGGAGATTGATCCTAAATCCCAGAAGGAAGAAAATGCTGATCTGATCATGGAGCTCTGGTGTAGTGGGTTAAATAGTGTCTCTCCAAAAATGCATATCCCTTGGAACCTCAGAATGTGATCTTACTTGAAAATGAGGTCTTGGCAGATGTATTAGATGGGGTCCTACTGAATTAGGCTGGACCCTAAATCCAATGACTGATGTCCTCATGAAAAGAGAAGACACACAGAGACACACTCAGGGACAAAGGCCATGTGAAGGTGGAGGCAGAGAGTGGAGTCCTGCAGCTGCCACCAAAGTCTGCCGAGGATTGTTGGGAGCCACAGGAAGCCAGGAAAAGGCAAGGAAGGATTCTTCCCTGGAGCCCTCAGAGGGAGCGCGGCTCTAGAGCTGTGAAGAATAAATTACTCTTGTGTTAAGCCACTCAGTTTGTGATAATTTGTCATGGCAGCCCTAGGAAGCCAATATTCTTGGGTAACATCTTTCACTGCAGAAATTCCCCGAGGAATTTTGGTTCATGGTTTATGAGGCAGAGCTTCCATGGTAAACTCTCTGTCTTTCCCCAGATTGTGAGGGGTGGGACACTGTCTGCTCTGAGGGGCTGTTGGGGGCCCTTATTTATTTTCCTAGTTTTCTTACCAGTTTCATTTCTCTCTTTGTTTCATCACACCGATGGGGCAGAATTGGCACAATGGACGGGGGAATGAGAACTCCAGCCAGCGTGTAGATTCGGCCATTTTTGGCAGCAACGTCAATTTCTTCCATGGCCACGCCATTTGCCAGAAGCTGTCCCTGGAAAGAAGCAATGGCATCTTTCATTGTGCCATGCAGGAGCGCCATCGATCCTCAGGCAGATCGGAATGGTGGCAATTCACTAAAAAGTCCTCAACATTACTTAACTTTTCATTGGTGGGAAGGTTGCTATCAGAAGGATTTGGTGACAGAGAAAGATTGAATCTGTTAAATGAATTCTTGACTAACACCAGGCAAGGATGTCCTTGCAGAAATGGTCTTTGCAGGCATGGGGCTGGGGAGGAGGTATAATTATTCCAGCTCTGCAATGCATTTGCTGTGAGACTTGGGTCAATTGTTTCGCCTCTCTGTAGTGAAATGGGGATTGCTTCATTCAAAGAGTTTATTGACCTTGAATTATGCTCTGCCTTAGGTGCTGGGGATATATCAGTGAAAAGAGAAAGGTTCCTGCTTCTGCTCCAGTGGAGGGAGCGCAGACGGACCCATTAGCAAAGGTCTCTGATCTCCACTTTCCCTCCAGGCCTGCTCCCCCTGTGGTATTAATGGCAACTTCATCCTCCTGGTTGCTCAAGTCAAAACCCAAGAGTCCTCCCAGCTTTATCGGTCTTCACCCCCACCCAGCCCATCAGCAAATTCTGCTGGGTCTACCTTCAAAATACATTCAGAATTCAGCCACTTCTCCCCACGTCCCTGCTACCACCCTGGGCTATGTCACCATCATTCTTCTCCAGATTACTGCAATCAAATCAAACCTCCTAACCAGCCTTTCAAAACATGTGTCTGATCATGTCATTCCTCTGCTCAAAATCCTCTGATTGCTTCTCATCTCATTTGATGTAAGAGCCTGCATCCTTTCCCTGACTTCCTAGGTCACTGTGACCTGCTCCCACATCCCCTCCTCCCTCTTGCTGCCTGGACTCCTCTCTCTCTCCCTTTTGTACCCTCTGTTCCAGTCACACCCGCCTTGCTGTTCCTTACACAGCTCGGGCACGCTCCTTGCCCTGTGCCTTTACACTCACTGCTGCTGGTCTCTGGAATATCCTTTCCACGGGTATTCACACTCCTTGTTCCCTCATTTCCTTCTGGTCTTTGCTCCAATATTTTCTTCTCCTTGAGGACTTTTCGGGCACTTTAGTTAAGATGTCAGTCCCTCCCCATTCTCCATTACCCTTCTCTGCTTTGCTCTTTTTCCTCTTAGCACTCACTGCTCTCTAATATATATTTTATTCATTTAACTTGTCTATCTCCCCACTTACTAAAACAGAAATTCCATGCAACCAGGGACTTTTGTCTACTTGTTCATTGGTCTGTCTTCAGGACCTACAATGGTGCCTGGCACACAGCAGGCACTCATAGATACCTGTTGAAAGGATGAGATCACCATCATCACCATCAACAGTGATTCAATGGGAGACACCATCTCTGTGCTGCCAGACTTTTGCTGATATTACAACCCCGGGGAGTTAGCCGAATATCACTGCCTTCTTTGAGTTTTTAAAATAAGTCACGTTCCCTCCTACCTCAAGGTCTTTGCACACGCTCTCCTTTCTGCCTGGAACTCTCTTCTGTTCGCCTCTGCCCAAGTTCACTCCATTCATCTTGCAAAGCGTGGCCAAGTTCTCACCTCTTCACTGAGGGTGTCTTGAACTCTAGACTTCCCCAGACCCCTCCCATAGGTGCTTTCTCAGCTGGCTGAACTCCCCCTTGGGGGAGATCATTACAGTTGTAACTAAATAATTAACTGATTGCCTATTGTGTTAAGGTCTGCTTTCTCTGCTGGGATGTCTTGTCTTTTTCATTGGTTTATCCCTGGCATTTAGTGCGGACTTCACGCGTGTGGTTGCTCAGCAGATATTTGCTGAAATAAGTGGCAAATGAATGAAATAATCATAAAGATTTTAAGCCTGCGAGTTAGTGTGGAGGCAGGATGGCCCGATGACTAGTCATCATCAGGGCCGAGATGCACACGAGCAACGACAGCAGTGGTGGCGCCTTCACTCACGTTGTCGGTGGTGTTGAAGTGAATGAGCTGGTTGGCCATGCTCCGGACGCGAGGGGTTGAGATGAGAGTGGCCACTTCAAGCTACAGCAAGAAGAAAACAATGAACAGAGACATTCAGGATCACACACAGAGCCCTGAGTTCTTAATGTCTTCCCTGGGAAAAATAGCCTTAACAGTTTATGAAATAAATAATGGCAATTTTGATGTCATGATTTGTTGTGGCTTTGCAGATCTCTCTGATAACAGACTCATTATTCATGGCTGAGGGTGAATTTTTTTTTAGTATCACAATTTTGGAATTCAGGTGAGATATCTTGAAAGCAGAGAAAAAGTAGTGGCAGGAAAACTAGGGCCCACCTGGGTAAACGGGACTATGTGGTATCTGACAAGTTCCAGGAGCTTCCGAGATCCCTACAAAGGAAGCAAAATATTTCTTTAGTCAATGATGAAAACACAATACTCCCCCTCTTGTGAGAGCCTCTTCAAATGACTTTGGACACGTAATCAAGAAAAATAAATGACCTGTCATCTCTTTATTGGGAAATCCAGGGTGAGAAAAGTCCCATCTCCAAAGTAGCTAACATTCACCAAATTCCCACACTTAGGAAGAGGCTATTCTGCAAACATAACGTGCACATTCCATGTAATCCTCCCAACACCCCTGTGAGGTAGCAACTACTGTTGACCCATTTCACGTGTGTTAACACAGAGTTTCAAAAACAGGTCCAAGGTCACAAAGCTACACAAGACGCGAGCCTAAGAATTAGCCCTGGCTGTCATCACTCTGAACATCTAAGGCTACATTCTGGATTTTCTAAGACAGCCTCCATTTATGATTCTGTTTTGCTTGCTCCGTAAATAAATGTGTGATGCATGTTTGTCAGACCACATACCTATCACTCAGGAATATGCGATCACAGGGATCCTGACCACCTTTCCCTTCCACAAGAAGCTCATCCCTCCTTCAAAGTCCTTTCCAAGGTTTCTCCTGCTTCAGAAAACTGAAGCAGCAGTGGAGAAAAAGAGGGTCCCGGCCACACAGAAGAGACTGTGGACAGCATGGGCAGTCCCTGCAGCATGCCCTGGGGGGAGGCTGCAGAGTGGGGAGCCTGGTGACCACTCTCTTTGGGAAAGAAGGCAGCAGTGCAGGGGTCTCCTGCGGTATGTCTGCAATCTCCTAGCTGAGTCAGAGCTGCGAGTTATAAGCTTCAAAACCCTTAAGTGGCACAGCCACAGTCCCTCTGGCTTGGAAAGGTGAAGGATCACAAATCAAGATCCTAGTAACCACCGAAGAGGCTGACCATTCTAGGGACAAGTTCCAGCAGTTTGAGTCCCAGGCTGAAAGAAAGCCCTGCTGAACCTTAGTTCCCCTCACCCAGCCTCCTCTCTGCATTTGACCTTGGTCACTATGCCAAGGGAGTTACCTGTATGCAGGGGGACCCCTTATCCTGGCTTGTCTGGTACAACCCTGGCTTATGCCTATTGTCCTGGTATGGATGATAAATTATATGGCCACCGTATCTATAAGCCAATAGCTTTATGTGCAGGGCAGTGTTATCAATAAGAATGTTGAAGTTGACCACCAGTTAGCCAGCCCTGGAAGTGATGGTTTCTATAGCCCTAGTTCTGTTACTTTTAATACATAACCTTGAGCAAATTACCTCGCCTCTGGGTCTCAGCTTCCCCTGGGAGCCACTCCATGGTATTCAGAAGTGGGGACTCACAGGCAGAAGCAATATTATTGCACACTCCTATGCTCAGAGGCAGAAGGGGTGGGACAAAGAGGGGACTGTTGGGAAACATCAGAGCAAACTGGACTGCAAACTCCTGGAAGGCAGAGGCTGGGTCTGTCTGGCTGATTAATCACCACGTCCCCAGCCAGCACAGTATGGGCGCACAGCAGGCTCTCTGTAAACATTTGTGCCACTACATTAAAAGAAGTTTGGGAGGGGTCCTGGGGCGAGCGCCGAGGTGGACCTCAGGAACCGGACCTCTGGTCCCGGCTCTGCTTGTGTGTGATCTTGAGCAAGTCACTTAACTCTGGAGTTGTAGATTTTGCCTGCAAAATAAAGGGACAGTAATGGAATGCTTCCAGCCCTCTGATTCTACAGGAAAGCATTTACCAACTGGATAATCCACTTCTAAAGCCCCCAAAATTAATTGGTGTTGAATCCTGTTGACAAAGAACAGGAGAATGAAAGGGACAGAGGGACTGATTAGCATCACTTCCGCCACTGTGTGCGCCTGGAACCTTATCTGGCTGGGCAGCGGGTCCCCAACCTTTTTGGCACCAGGGGCCAGTTTCATGGAAGACAATTTTTCCAAGGACTGGAGGGTGGGGTGGGGAGTTGTTGGGGAGCGGCGTGGTGTGAAGCTCAGGCCGTGATGGGTGGCCCGTCTCCTAAGAGGCCACAGACCGGCACTGGGCCATGCCTGCGTGGCTAGGGGTGGGCGCCATCGTTCAGTTAGAATTCACTCTGCTATGGCTCAGATCAACAGGATGTGCTCCCGGATGCTACTGTCGTTGAAGAGACTTCTTTCCTTTATGAGGACACTTAACTTCCTCCTTAGTGTTTTAGATTAAACAAACAAACAAAGAAAATACCCAAATCCTTTGGTGGCAGAGGCAGAAAGAGAGTTTTTCTACCATATTGTTAATATGGCGTTGAACTCAGTAAATCTACCTCCCTTGCCCCATTGTACTTGCAAGGTCTGTGTGAACTGGCACGGGCCAGCCTCTTGCGCTCCTTGCTCTGATTTCTGTCTAGTTCAGTGATGAAGCCAGAAAATGGGGATTGTAGTCAGAAGCTGCCATCTCTACGGGGATGGGGTAATTTCCAGACTGAAATTTTGCTTCACGGAAAAGTAAAAAGATACACTGGAAAGGAAACACGGCATTCCAAAGTCAGAGTTAGAAACCCTTCTTCTAATGAAACCAGTTTATTTTCCATTTCACCAGCATAGCCTATGGGGACTTTCCTGTCTCCAGCTGAGGTTCTTCTCCGAAGATAAAGCTAAAGGATTTTATTAAGAAAGACGGGGAGGGAAAGAGCTTTCCCTAGGCTGAGAAGTTTTAACCCGCGCAGGCTCTGAACCTGAGAAAGAGGCAGAAATGATCATTCTACTTCTCACCTAGAAATCAAAGTGGAAAAGCAATTTTAATTCAAAACGAAGAGACCTGAAGTTTTATTCTTTGCAGGCAGAAAGAAACTGCCTTTGGAAGAAACAAGATTGAGAGCCGGGGTAGTGGCATGGTCGGCCAGTTTCTGTGGTATAAATAGTCTTACCAAAGGCTGATTTCCAGCTACCAAGATCTTGCTGAACAGAGTTAGGGAGAGATACACACAGTCTGAGAGCCTGAATGAACCATCTCCAGCCACCACTGGAAACAGTTACAAGGGAGGAGAAAGAGAAGAGTTTGCTGAACAAAGATACCTGACAAAAAAGCAGGGAGGTTGATTTTTTTCCCCTTACTTTAATTAAAAAGTTCTATTGTAATTTTAAGTATACCTGATTAGTACCTGCGAGCTCCTTTAGTATTATTATTTAAAAAAATCTGTGTCAAATTAGAAGCTATGCACTCAGGGAGGCTGTATAATCTCAGGATTTTAATTATTTCCCAGGGGAGTAACATTACTTTTTTAGCTCACTTGATGTATGAATGTGAGTTTGAAAGAGAGGGTTAACAGTTTTTTTGCAATAGCTAGGTTTCAGAAAATTGGAGTGTGAATCATATTTTTAAAATAATATACTATTTTGGACGACCCTGGGAGAGCTGGCATTTTCTATAGAAACCTGTAGCAAATCCTTTCATACGTGGAATATCTGTTTGCAGTGTAAGAGATTGTTACCTTCTGATTTATCTTCTTGATAAGTTATTTTTTAATCCAAAGTTTTTCAAAAGCAAGATATCCCTATAAATACCTGACAGTATTCTGGAAAGGGATGTATCAATGTGAACCCTGAAACTAAACAGGTAACAAGTTTTAGGGTCCCCCAAACAGTGTGGCTTGGTACTACCTGAGTTAGAAAGTTGGTGCTGACCATCATAGCTATTTCTGGGCCTCATTCTAGCACCACTAAATCGAGTGCTTAGGGTAGGGCTTTGGAATCTGCCTATTTAACAAGCTCCTTGGTTGATTCCTGACCACACTGAAGTTTGGGAATCAATATCCTAAAAGATTTGGACATTTCTGCCATTCGGTATAATCAGCACTGATCTATAGGAAGTCAGAGGTACTCTTGCAGTATTGCCAAGATGGTGGCATGATTTTAGGGCACTGGAAGAAGAAAGCTGGTGGCCCTTCCTGTAATTCTACCATTTGATGTTCTAAGAACAAAATTCCATAATTAGCTCTCCTCTTCAGATTAAGGCTGTTATTTCTGGAAGAGGAAACCCTTTAAATGGTTTCAGTCATTTATAGCCTGGTATGAAGGAGTCCATAATCTCTTTTTCAGAGGGGAAAGTGAAAGAATTGAAAGCTCTTGATAAGTAAGAAAAAAGTTATTGTGGAGAGGGATGAAAGCAATAGAAAGGAAAGCCTGGAGCATCTAAAAATAACATTTATTACTTTTAAAGTTAGCCTAGGCCTGGCCCTGGATGGCCTAGTTTAGGCTTCATTCTCTAAATGGTTTTAGAGCTGTAGGAAACTTAAAATGTAAATGTTAATTTTATTACTGAGAAATATTAGAAAAGCCAGGACAAATCAAACCAACCATTTAGACCTGGAGTTGCAAATAGATTTTATTTCCTGTGACAACTAATTGACTGATCATAGCTACTTGGAACTCTACTGTGGAGACTGAAGCCACATGCAGGCTTAGTTTCAGAATGCTGTGATTGATTAGTGATGTCTGCCTTGGTTGTGGGAGGATAGGTGATGATACGTGTGCTACTTATTTGCACTCTTTTTAGTTTAGTAAAAGCCTGTATGGGTACAGACTAAGACAGTGAAGCTGATACGATGCCATCACAGTAAGCAGGGTACGGTACCTCTGGAGAAAGGAGGTAATCAAGAGTTTCGTCCATGTTATTCAGTGCTTCATTACTTGGAACAAAAATGGTGTATGGTCCACCACCTCCATCCTCTTCTAAGGCATGTCCCACATTGGTTTCCTGCATTTGACAAATGAAACTTTGTATCCGCCAGCTACCTCGGACAAATATTTGAAGTCATTCCCCAGAAAGTATTTATAATGGACACTCCTGCTCATTTTATAAAGGACTTGACATAAACATTTTTCAAAAATTCATGAAAAGTACATACCTCTAACAAAGATCTGAACTTGCTGTATCTTGGTTGTAGCACTGTCATGATGGTTTGCTGAAAGAGACATTTTGCTTAAAAATCAGTAAAAAAAATAACAAGGTGGTTTAAGAAATACAAATCCTAACATTAAAAGACTCATGGCAGAGTATCTGGGTAAGTGTGGATATATATAAAAGAACCCAGTCAACAGTAATGCTTTATACAAATGTTTGCTGTTATTTGAATGGTAGCTCAGACCTGCATGTTCTGAATTGCCTTCGGCCCTCATAATATAGGTCAGAGGGAATAAATTTATTGCAGCAACAACTACCCTCCTCCATAAAGCACGAGGAATAAATTTTCATGACAATTGGTCACTGGACTGAATTGTCTGATGTAGCAAAAAAAAAGAGGTAAAAATATCCAGATCTTTCCTGTACACATACTGTATGCCTTTCTTCCTTTCTGTAGAGATACCCAGAATTCTATTAAAAATGGAAAATTGTCCCATATTTTCTGTGCTTGAGCCCCTAGTAAATAAAGGACAAGCATAGAGTGATAGCACACACTTTTTTCTTGGATGTGACTCTCCAGGGAACAAAGGAAGATGGATTTAGGTTGACATAACTTTTACCTGGAATTTCTCACCTCAGTGTTGCTTTCAAACGTGGGCGCTATCTTGTCCATGGCTCTGTCGAGGATGTGCAGGAGCCCGTTGGAAGCAATTATGTCCCCCTGTATAATTTTTACCATCTTGTTGCCTCCATAGAGTTTAAGCTTTAGTTGATTACCCTAAAACACCAAAGAAAGATAAAATAAAATTAATGTGTTGTCCTGAAAGGGGCAAGCACTGGACTATAAGCCAGAAGTCCTGAGTCTTTGGGTCCTGCTACTTATTGGTTATGTGATTTTGGGATGTCACTTAATCTAAGATGGGGATGAAGGTATCTGCTTGGTTAACCTCACAGGGTTTTCATTTAGATCAAATGAGATAATATGTGAAATCACTGACAACTATCACATGCTAATTGTGGATAAGGTATAAATAAAGCTCTCCTCTAAAAAGACTGCAAGCTCCATAAGGGCAAAACACTATTCAATTTTCTGTAAATTCATCACTTACTTTAGTGTTTTGCACAGAGAAGATACACAATAAAAATATCTGTTGAATGAATAACCAAAGCTAGTTCCCTTTTCCTCCCCTGTGACTCCTATAAGTTATAGACTTAGTAATATTTGTTGAATGAATGAACAAGTGAATACATACAGGTCCTTGTGAGAAAGGAAGCCACATCTTCATATCTGTCATCCATCCATCCATCCATCAACCCATCCATCCATCCATCGACCCATCCATCCATCCATCCAACGATCCATCCATCCATCCAACGATCCATCCATCCATCCATTGACCCATCCATCCATCCATCCATCCAACCATCCATCGACCCATCCATCCATCCATCGACCCATCCATCCACCCATCCATCCATCCATCCATTGATCTATTCATCCATGTATTCATCCAGCCTCATACACACAGTACAGCAGACTGGTTAAGGATGTGGGCTTTGGAGTCAGGCAGGCCCACATTTGAATCCTGAGTCTGGTACTTACTGTGGGACCTCTCTGCTTTCCCGTTGGAACAACAAGAATGAGGATAGTACCTCCCTCACAGGGTTGTCGTGAGTTTTATATGACACCAATAAAGATTAATCCCAGTACTTTACACAGAACAAGTACTCAATCAATGATCTATTAACTACTGATATTTGGTGAAATGCGACAGTCATGGCCATGTGCCTGTACACATACACGTTCAGTTGATTAATCACCTGTCCCCCAGCTCAGTAAAGTCACAAAGGAGTTATTTGTGAAAGTAGGGTGGTGGTTTTATTTAAAAAACAAACAGAACTAATGGCATTAGGAGAAATGGAATGTTACGTTGGAGAAGATGGACCAACTCCAGCAATCTAAAACAAACATAATCCATTTCCTTTTGTAAGAGGAATGCTGATCTGGCTTTGTACTGATGCTTCCAGGAAACAGGTTTATAACAAAGTTTCTCTTTCCTGCTGGCAGCTGAATGATGGTCGCCTTGAAAACTATGTCAGGCCAGACCAAGATTAAATGCTTTGCAACCCCCTTTACATAACAATCTGCCCCTCCTCCCTGGCCCTCTGCCCTGGCCCTTCCTGGTGGTGCTCCCTGCTTCTTCCTGTAGCAGGTGTTCAGCAAACAAGAAATAAGGAAAGAAGTTCTTAGTGACCTTTCACAAACCCCAAACAGAGGAAGGCTACGGGCATTGGCTTGGAAGACAACTTTGTTCTGGGAGTGAAAACCAGAGAGGTTCCTACCTTATCACCATTGAAGATTTCCCCTGACTTTCCAGTCAAGGTATAGAAGGTGTCTGTGTTATTCATATGCTCGGTGTCCATCTGCCCTGCGATTATGTGGAGTTTCACAAAGTATTGGGCAGCTTCGTTATCCATCAAAAGCTCATTTACCTAAGAAACAACAGAGCCAGTTTGACTGTTGTTTGAAGGAGAAAATGCATTTTGTAATGCATGCTCTGCCTTACTTAGTATTAAAGACTTCAGTGCCACAGCACCCTAACTTGGGTTTGGGCCCTTTCAGACACAGAAGACTTTCCACCAGCATAATCGACCTGGGCTGGGCCTTAAAGGGAAGAGAAATCTGAGAGTAGGAGGCCATGCATGACACACTCTCAAACCACAGGAGGCTGCTCTAGCGCTGAAACTGACTTAGTGGGGAAAGCACAGCATAGCAATGGCGCCAGAAGGAACAAGGAACAAAAAATCTATCTCGAACCCAGGAAGCGGATGGGAATGAAATATGAAGTTTTATGAAAAAAGCAGGTAAGGTGAGTGGACTGATGGTGATTTTAAATAGAAAGTTAAGATTTTTAAAATCCATTGGATCAGATTTGATATATTTGATATATTTTGTCACTATTATATAGTCAACAATCAATAGATACTTTTTAACTCTGTGTAAACTTAATCTATATATTAAACAAGAGACCACAGGCAAAGTGCCTAGCCTGGGGGTATTCAGTATTTGCTAGTTCTCCCCAGCAGGAGAGGTGTAAGGACATCTCTGAAGGTTAACAATAGGCAGACAGATCTCAGGCAGATTAATGATGGTGGGATATTAGGGTAAGACAGCCTGGAATTTACTGGGTTTTGATTCAAAACCCAAAAATTGTTATCACAAAATAACTTGGATTAAGATAACCCAATTTTATATAAATCAATATGTCCATTTTTTATGTTAAGCCAAATGTAATTATTTCATTGATACTGTCGTGATAGCACACCTCCACCAGGCACTACAGGTTTCATTGCCTCTGGATGACATTGTCTCAAACATCAACTGCTTACATTGAAGACTGAAATTTTCTTCTTGTTTAATTACTGTCACCATTTCTAATGATTTTAAGGAAACAAATACCTACCTATTAGTTTAATTCTTTTTGTGGGAGGTGAGCAGTTTTACATTATGCAGATCTTATTTATCACAGGACCGTGTGTTAAGAACCCTCAGGGGTTACCTTAGTGGGTAATGATTGGAAAGGGGCAGGACGGGGCTGGCAATGGACTTGCTGGATACACAACTACATTCGCTTTGGGAAAATCCATTGAGTTGTACACTAACAATTTCGGTACTTTCTGTAAGAATGTTATATTTCATTAAAAGAAGTTTATCAAAAAATGACCATCAGTAGGTTTAATTTTAATGAGGGATTTCCTACTTTAAATAAAAGAAGGTACTACCTACTAAAGGCTTCTCACATCAGCCCCTTGGTGTAGGGTTCTTTCAGATACTCACGTCGAATCCTTTCAATCCCTTGTCTGTGGGCAACAGCACCGTGAATGGTCCCAGGTTACTTAGTGGCCAGGCATAAGCTTTGTCTTAGGAGTCAAATACACAAAGAAAGAAAACACCAAATGGGTCAGTGACACATGAGGAATAAAATCAGGTAATGAGTGGTCCTTTCATGCCCTTCTCTGTTCTGATGGGTCTGTACAGGCCCTATGTCAGCTGGGAAGCTCGCTAAGAATGCAGTGTACCCTGAAGCCATGGCCCCCGGAGGTTCTTCTTATGAGGCTGAGAGAGTTTCCCTGCAGCTGCAGCCTTGACTTCAAGGCTCCCCTGTGATGAGCCCTTCAGGTGTGACAAAGTTCTCTGACAACCCCATAGTCCCTGACCTGTGCTTGACTTTCTGAACTGTCACCATCTCAGCAAGCAAAGACGCAGCCCTCGTTTCCATCCAAAGCCAGCTCAGAAGAGCCCCATGGTTGGTTTAATGCTCTTCTGTTATCATCTTGAAATGCTTAATAATTTTTGAACACAGGACCCCACATTTTCATCTTGCACTGGGCCCAGCAAAGTATGTAGCCAGTTCCCCAGTTCCATCACCCTGGGGAAAATGGGATGGCAGGACAGGCTGTGTTCTCGCACAGGAGGTAATATGTACCAGCATTTTGTGATGGGAATGGTGAAACATCAACAGAACTCTGTCCAGGGAAACATTTGAGGGCACAGTGTGCCTAGGACACCCCCTCACTACCATCTGCTCCCATTTGATATTCTGAGAGTTCTCAGAGGAGGGCTATGAGAGCCTGGCAGATTGTCCTCAAGACCAAGGCAAGCCAGTGACGCTTGACTCCCACAGGATGCCTTGGAAAGAGAGGGGCATTTATGCAGGATGTGGGTTAAGATTTATGCAGAGAAAACAGCATTGGAACTTCCTTGTCTGTGTTCTTTCTGGGAAATCATTTTTGGTGACTGTCAAATTCTAATATAAATGCTGGTATTTTAAAGCTTCTGTTGATTGGCCAAATCTGTGGGGTTTTTTTTGAAGATTGGCCAAATTTGTGTTTCACTGAAAGTCCTGTCTAATACTGTGATCAGTTATAATATTTCATTCTCAAGGGGATGCGGAGTAATGGCCTCTAGAGGTGTTTGCAAATTCATGAGGGTGTTTTAGGCTGTCACTATGCCTGAGGGTTGGGGGAGGAGATAGCATTACAGGCAGTTAGTGGCCAGCAGACCAAGGGTGCTAAGATCAAGTAGCCCAAAGTTCAAATGACACCTCCACTGAGGAACATGGATGCTGCCTTGGGGTCTCAGTCACTCTCCATTCCCAGTATTACCTGCTAAGCTTTGTTCATACCTGAGGGACCTGTAAGGTCAAGGGGAAGGGGGATGGTCCATCCTCACATCAGTAGCTGTTCTTGTCTTACTGCTATTGCAGGTCTGTTAATCCATGGTGACTCCAGGACCCTGTCCTCAGCTCTCTGCCCACTAATTCTTGCATTGCTAGATCTCTTGGCAGTAATTCCCATCTGGCTTCTTGGGAACAGCTGCCCACCCTTTCCCTCCCACCTGTGTGACCTCTCCCTAGAAGGGCTGATCCCAATAGACAAGCCCTTCCCTTTCCAAATAATTGTGTCTTGCAGGTGCCCTTGCCTGAAAGAGGGCTGTCTTTTATGCAGAAATCTGTGTACCCAAGAGTGAGATGAAAGAGGTCAGCCTCCCTTGCCATTGTCCTCCGGGTTCAGTGTTTAATTCTCTGAGTCGCTCCATGATGTTCCCATAACATGTTGAGCCATCGCCCACGTAACCTTTCTGGCAAGTGCATCTACAGAGAGGGTGAAAACACATTGTCAGGGGCTTAGAGCTGTTGAGCATTGAGATCACACCGTCTGAGGCCATCATTTAACATGAAGCAAAATATGCCCAGAATAAAACAGAAGAAAGGCACAAACACAAGTAAGCATTCCTAGGATAGTACCTGACATCTCCTGGGCCCTCAAGAAATGGATATCTAATAAATTCTGTGTCTCTGTAAACACTGGATATCTCTGTATTGCTCTTTCTCTCAGTACTTTCCAAAGTGTGATCAAGAGACGATGCACATAAGAATCACCCGGAGTGCTTGGTATGTATAAGTGTATACTCTAAGCTCCACTGCTGAATGACTAATCAGAACAAGCTGCTGAAACTGGCCTGCAGCACAGTGAAGAGTCAGAAGTATTGACCCACTTGGAATGCTTTTCTCCTCCCTTCCGCTTCCTAGCTGCGATCTCTGCTCGACCGCCGCTTCCTTAGGGAAGCCTTCCTTGATTGTGTGCCTCCTTCTCTGCTCCCTCACTGTAAATCAGGTCCCTTTATGTGTACTCTCATGGTGCCTGCAGCTCTTCTCTGTAGCAGCAATCACGGCTGTAATTTTATATCGACCTGTGTGTTATTTGATTAATATCTGCTTCCCTATCAAATCTGAGAAAAGAGTGAGGGCAAGGGCTGTTGTTCACTGCTGCAACCTCAGAATCTAGACAGGACTCAGTGCATAGGAGGTGCTTAATTAATAGTTGTACAACAAGTAGTAATTACATTAAATAATATAAACAATGAAATAAATGTATAAAAAATAAAACAATGAGAGTCACAGAAATTTTATGCTATAGTTTAGTTTCATAAGAGAGATGCACTAGTAGTGGTGTGCTGGTAAAGGTTTAACAACCAGCTCTACGGGGGGGGGAAGATAAAGCCCTAATTTGTAGCATTTGCCAATTTCCATGGTTTCTACTCTCACTCTGGCTAATTTCAAGCTGATCAACAAGATGCCAACTCGCGAAATTCCTGAACATTTACCACTTAGAGCTTGTGATTCAGTAAGCTCTGGCTGTAGCAGGCCACGACTACCTGGCAAAGAACTGACAGCTGGCAGAAATTGACAAGGTGATTAGGAAGGTGACATTCACCAGGATCCTGGAGATGAGCGAGGAACCAAAACGAGGTAGGGGAAGAAAACTTCAGAGAGGCGAGATGTAGGGAGCTGAAGATGTGCTATGACTGCGTCACAACTGTGCTGCGCTCACCCCATACCACAGATGTGACTCACCTTGAGGAGAGCTTTCCAAAGAATAACTACCCACTCATTAATCCAGTTGTGTTTCTAAATATGGCCCCATACTGCAAATAGATATATTTTCAACAGGTTTGTTGCACAGACCTCTTAGGGCGCCATC
>CAUYRT010022221.1:0-17827 GCA_963574885.1 Lepilemur ruficaudatus
TCAGCCTAGCTCACAGCAACCTCAAATTCTTGGGCTCAGGCTATCCTCCTGCCTCAGCCTCCTGAGTAGCTGGGACTACAGGCATGCACCACCATGCCTAGCTAATTTTTTCTATATATGTTAAGTTGTCCAGCTAATTTCTTTTGATTTTTCAGTAGAGACGGGGTCTCACTCTTGCTCAGGCTGGTTTCGAACTCCTGACCTTGAGCGATCCGCCCGCCTCGGCCTCCCAAGGAACACTTTTAAAAAGAGCTATGATCAAAGGAGCATTAGTGTTCTCACCTTTACAGTGCCTGAGCTGGTGCTTTACACAGCATGTGTAGAATTTGATATGAATCAAGACTTCTCATTTCAGTCATTGATTTGGGACTCACAGCTTGCAGCTTGACTGGAGTATCTTTGGCAGCCAAATGTGGCAGGCTATACCAGTGTTTCTCAAACTTAAATGTGTATACAACTAAGTTAGAGATCTTACTAAAATGCAAATTCTGATTCAGTAGATCTGGGGATGGACCCAAGAATCTGCATTTCTTAAAAGCTCCTAAGTGATGCTGATGGTAAACAGGACCACACTTTTTTATCTATTGCTGCATCACAAAGTGCTCCAAAATTCAGTGGCTTAAAACAACAACTCTTTTGTTATAGATCTCAATATTGTGGGTCAGAAATCGAGACAGGACTTGGCTAGGTGATTCTTCTGCCTCATGTGGTATTGACTGGGATCACTCAGTGCTGTACAGGTAGAGGCTGGGCTGTGCTGGGAGGTTCAAGATGGCCTCACTGTATGCTGGGCATCTTGGTAGGGATGGCTGGAAGGATGGGCACAGCCAGGACTCCCTCTTTCTCCATGTAATTTCAGAACTTCTCCCCAACGTCTCTCTAGCAGGATAGTAGTCAGATTTCATAAATGATGGCTCAGGGTTCATAAAGACTAGGTATGGAACTGGACCAGCATCACTTCTGCATAGTCCATTGGTCACAGCAGTCAGAGGCCAGCCCAGATTCACGGGGAGGGGAAACAGATTTCACCACAGATAGGAGGAGTGTTAAAAATTTGTGGTCATCTTTAATTCACTACAAGTGTCCAAGGGCTACTCAGAGGTTAGAGAAATGAATAACATACAAGTTAGTCAAGGTTGGGTAGGAAAAGGTTTGGATAAGAAACTGAGATAGGGCCTTTTAGATACCAAGAGAAACCTTGACACCATCCATTTCCTTTTAAAAGAGTCCTAATATATTACAAAAAGAAAGATAATAAATGGAAAAAGCTAACATAAAAATTGTGTTATATTTAAATTGTTTACACTTTTAAGAACTAATGTGTTTACATAGCACACTTAACAATACATGGCAAAATATACTGAGACCTACACACCCTCCACCTGAGATTCTGATGTTATTGATATGAGATGGGTGGGGCCTTGGCATCACTATTTTTAAAAACTTCCTGATAAGTCCTTTTTCACAGCCTAAATTGTGATCCACTGGTTTAGATAATTCTCAAGCTAGAATTGGACAAGTTGGCCCTTGAAACATTTAGCACCATTTATATTAAATATTGCATCAGTTTCTGACTTCTAATATCAGAATAAACCAAATGACTTCTCCTGACATTCTCTGTCTTTCAAACTAAAAAATAAAAAGTCCAAAAGCAATAGATGCTGGCATGGATGCCAAGAGAAAGGAACGCTTATATACTGTTGGTGGGACTGCAAATTAGAACAAGCCCCTATGGAAAACAGTATGCAGGTTCCTCAAATAACTAAAAGTAGACCTCCCATTCGATCCAGCAATCCCACTATTTCATATCTACTCGGAGGAAAAGAAGTCATTTTATCAAAAAGACACCTGCTCTCCAATGTTTATTGCAGCACAATTCATAATTGTAAAGATGTGGAATCAAACCAAGTGCCCATCAATTCATGAATAGATTAATGAAATGTGGTATATGTATACCATGGAGTACCACTCAGCCATAAAAAGATGAATTAATAACTTTTTCACCAATTTGGATGTAACTGGAGACTATTATCCTAAGTGAAGTATCTCAAGAATGGAAAAACAAACACCACGTATACTCACTATTAATTGGAACCAACTAATGAGCACATATGTACACAGAGGGAAGTAAAACTCAGTGGAAATCAACCAGAGGGGAGGAGGGAGAAGGAAAGGGGCAAAAACCTACCTAATGGGTACAATGAACACTATTTGGGTGATGGGCACACCCTATAGCTGGGACTCAAGCATTACAAAAGTGATCTATCCATGTAAGCTAAAACATTTGTACCCCCTTAATATTTTGAAATTAAAACAAAATCAAGGCTTATATTTTCAGTCAACTCCTATACATATGTGATGACAAATTTCTTTATTTTTCTTTATTTTTTATTGAATATTACAGGGGTACAAACAGTTTGGTTACATATGTTGCCACTTATGTACACATATGAACAAATTTCTTTATAATAAAATTGGCCTCCAATTTCCAGGCCCTTCTGCCTAGTGCTAAGGATGCTGTGTTCATATTGTAAAGAGTAAGCTTTGGGGCTTACTCAGTTAGTAAATATTCCCTGAGGGCAGAGCATGAGATGAAGTGTTGACCTTTCCACTAGAGGCTCAGCCAGTGGTCAGAAACCAAGCTGTTCACTGAAATAAGGTTCCAAATCGGTAGGTACCCAATCAAATCCAACAAAGACTGTGTTCTAGGTACCCTGTATCTGGCTGTCTTCTGTAGTAGCAGGTCAGAAGAAATGTAGCAGGAAAATTTTTTTCACTTTTTTCAAATTTAAAATCTCTTTCAAGGAAGCTTATAACATGACAGAAACTCAGTGATCCAGTGAGGACTCTGACTTAGAAATATACAAAAATAATATGGACAGCTTTTATATTGCAGTCCTTTCTATCCCCCTTCTCCTCCCATGGTACCCCCTTTGCCTGCTTGCAAGACTGTTAAGCCCTATTCACTAGATGTCCCATGTTAATCTATTATTTACTTTATTGCACCTCATAATTATAAGTAATAGGGGCCTCCACATGGTGAAGGCTGAGTTGGTGTAGATTGTTCTCCTCTCCCACTTCTGAATAATCCATAGTTTGCCACATTATTCAATAGCACCTTCATGATTCCTGCTATCTATGTATTACTAATAACATTATTTAGTTTTTTTAGTATCTACTGTGAGTGTACTCATTTTTAAAAAATTTTAGTTTCATTCCTAAGCAGCAGTATTCATAAAATAATACAATTATTTTCTAGGTTTATGTATTTCTTATATGCATTAAAAGAAATCCATTGCTATTAGTGTTGTCTTTTTATGTTCATCCACATTCATGAACTATACTTTGGGAAACACTAGGATAATCTATTATCTTGCAACCAACACCTACATATGTTAGTGTTCTTTTGTATGCAAGTGATAGAACTGAATTCAACCGGCACAAGCGAAAAATGGAATATATAGACTCTGAAATATAGAGGACAAATTGGCTTCAGGTGTAGCTTGACCCAGCTCTAAAATTCTGCTCCTTTGCCTAGATATATCTCTCAGTTTGTCTCTTCAGAGGTGGTTTTATTTTCAGGCTCTGTGTTCTCAGATATACCCTTGACATTCTTACGTTCATATCAGTATGCTACTCAAGTAGTGGAAGAAAAAGCTTAATATACTTGTTAGTTGAATAAGAGTCCCAGAATTGAGTTTCAGTGGCCTTCATTAGCTTGAAATAGATCATGTGCCCTGACCTGAAGAAATTACTGTGGCCAGGCCAGTGGACTGCACTGTGGAAGGGTAGAGTCCATTTTCCTGTTAGCACTTGCAATAATAGTAGGGGTGAGTGGTTCTTCCAAAGTATAACTAGGTTATTATTTTTTGTACACATAAACTAGGAATAGGCAGATACCTGTAGGCAAAAACTAATAAATATTCACCACAAAATTATTGTATTCTTTCTCCCGATAATTATGTATTACCATTATGTATACTATTCTTACTCATAATCTTTTGAAGCTATCCTTTTCTGTTTCCAGTTATAGAGAAATGCATATTTATATTTTATAGAAAGATGTACACAATAGAAAAACACAGAACTTCATGTAAATTTGTAAAGCTTACAAAGGGAATAGAGAACAAACAAAGGGAATGGGATCCTTGGGGTTAAAATGCAAAGAAAGAAATAAAAGAAGGGTTAGGTCGTATTAGATAATTGGTTCATCCATCTGTCTGTGATAAATATTTGAATTTTCTTCTGTGTTATGGATCTCAACATATTTGGTTTTAGCTTATTATTTAGTAGTAATACTCTTAATAAATTTAGTTATTAATATATACTATACTATTACATATAGCATAAGCTTTTACATAGATGATCTTAATTTGAACCTCACATCTTTACAAAGTAGTTATTGTACTAATTTTACAAGTGAGAAAAACTGAAGGCTTAGAAAGGTTAATTAATGTACAGCTAGTAATTTACACAGCAAATAAGTGGCAGAGATCAGATATAAACTAGGGCTGCCAACTGCAAAAGCCAAGCACATGTGAATAGGAATGCAGATATGAAGATAATAGGACTATGTCGCTAACCCATGTTGTGGTTTTCTGAAGCTATTCCTTATAGACTAGAAACAACTCACTTTAATTGAGTCTGAATTTTCTCCTCATTAGTAGTTAGCCTTTTGACCCTGGCATTTTATGAAATAACCAGTAGATTCAATCAACTTATTTGTTGAAAGAATAGATCAAGACAGCTGACATTGTTTACAGTAAATTAGAATTTTATTGACTAAAGTCTTTGGCTTAATAAAACAAAGCTATCTGGTAAAAAGTAAAGCACTTCCTAACTTTTACCTAAAACCGTAGAAGTAGGATCACACTATTATCTTACAGTTAGAAAATTCTTGCGGCAATTAAACAATACATGGAGAGTGTGTGTATGTTTAATGCTGAGATGAGAGGATTCACCATTACTGAGGCAGAATTGAAAATGGGTTGTAATACCAGTGACATATCATATGACATAGATAATATTGGGCTCAGTTTTAAAAATAGGAAAGCAGAAAATTACGCAAAGTGAAAAGTTGAAAGATAGTTTTGAAAAATATAAACCCATAAAAGAAAAATAATAATGCATCAGAAGCAGTGCCTGTTCTTAGTCACAGCACTGTAATAATTGCTTCAAACAATACAGGTAAAATTATACATAGATTTAGCACTGTGTTAGAATGTGTTAACTCTCTGTGTATCTTAAGGAATGGGCTATTTTTTAAGTAACTTTGTTATAATTTAGAATAAATATGAAGTGATTTTTTGAAGCCTTTTTATTTTAGTTTGATGATGTGCTGAGCTATTGGGGTAGATTGTGAAGATGGGTTTTTTAGCTGAAATCATTCTCCCTCAGGCATTGCAATAAGACAGTGGAATACATTTGAAGAAATATGGTCTCAATTGGCTGCTTAAAAAGGAAATATGAAGACCTTAAGAGAAAACATTTTTAACTTTTCCCCTTAAGAATTTTACTTCTAAATGTTCAGCCTTAATCATGAGAATTTAGATTGTGAAGAATCTTGTCAGGAGAAGTGAAGTTGCCAAGTGATTTAAATGTTATTGACTATGTTTTTCTGGTTTTAATATACCTGTGTTCTACTTTATTTTATATAAATCACTAATTAATTTTATTTTTTATATTCCTTTTTAATGACATTATTGCATTTTTGGAACATTACCTTTATTAAGGCTTATTAAGCTGTGTAACAGTCATATTTTACTATACATCACAGTTGCATTAAATGGGGAATATGTTCTAACTCTGGAGTAATATTCAAGATAGTATGGGCACCAACCAATCAGAATGAACACCATTCAACCAGAATGGACAGCGATTTGATTACAGACAAGATGAACCAATTTAGAACTTCCATCTTTATGATTTTCTCAACTGTGTCTTTTCCTAGCTATAGGTAGATGAGATTATTCTAAGCTGCATGGCATATACTCTTCTAGTCCTTTTTTTCTTTTTTACATGGGCTGAAATAGTAATCCATTAGACAATGTAAAACTAGGTGGATAACTTATGCATCAGGCAATTTAAAAATTTTTTGAATGATACATAATCATGTAATTTCCATTAAATATGGATTCCAGTGTTCAATCTTTTCATTTCAACATCTTAGATAATCTTTGAACAAGGGGTTCAGGCAGGAAAAAGAGAGCCTGAGAAATTGCACATGATTGATGTCACTGTTTATAAAATGTACCATTTTTCTTTCCTCTCATAAGGACTGTGGAATCTGTGAAATCTCTGTAATTCATAAAAATTTTCTTCTTTTGAGTGGACATGCTTTGCCTTGCAGATTTCCAGAGAAAATTAGATTTAAGTGATATAATATTCCTTTTTAATACATTAGGAAGTTTTTTTTAAAAGGATGCTAAGCTGTTTTTTTCATTTCTTAAATACACGACAGACACATTTTGTCTGGCCTGGTTTGTATTAGCCACAGGCATTGAACCTCTAGCTCTTAGATTTCCTTCTCGTATTCTCTTCTATATTTTAAGTCATCATTTTAGGCTCCAAGATTCTTTCTTTGTTTCAGATATATGGAGAACTATAATTAGAATATTAGGGAACTAAATAGCTTTTATAAAGTCAAATATGAAAGAAGACATGGAATTAACTTGAAATACAAATTAATTGAGTTAAACATAAAGAAAAAAGTTTGGTACTCATAGCATGTGGTTCTTCTACAAACATTGGTGAAGATACTAATTTTTAAAAACGTAATTTAGGGAAATATAGCTTCAAAATTAAAGAAAATATTAAGTAGACTAAGTTTATTTTCTTTATCATAGTTTCATTTACCTTAATACATTTCTTTTTTTTTTTTTTTAGGTTATGACTTTTGTTCTGAAAGGCATAACTGCATGGAGAACTCTGTCTGCAGAAATCTGAATGACAGGGCTGTTTGTAGCTGTCGGGATGGTTTTAGGGCTCTTCGAGAGGATAATGCCTACTGTGAAGGTAATCCTTGTTATTGATGTGTAGCTCATCTGTATAAATTTCCTAGGATTACTGCATGCAAAATTTATTAATTTCCCAGGTTGTCAAGTTGATGGGCCCATTAAAAGCAGTGAATTTAATTTGAAGCATATTAATCAGCTAAAAATAATTATCTTTCAAATTAAAGTTTTTCAGCTATCTGCTGTATGTCAGACTAATAAGTTAATATGACTGGTTTCTTGAATTAGAACAATTCTTCCACTGTGAAATTGCCTTCTTTTTTTCATAATTAGATATTCAGATAGCTCACATATTGACATGATTACTGTAGCTTGCAGTTAGAATTGTAGTCAGATTTTTCCAGACAGTGTTGTGTAACAAAGGCAATCAATTAACAGGAAGATAAAGTACCCACCGCTATTTTTGTTTGCTACTGTAAGCAATCTCAGAAGTTATATTCATGCTCCACAGTATTTAGTAAATAGTTCCAGGGAGTAAATAATTTCCTGGTTACTTTTAAAAACCTTAACTAATATCCAAGATAGTTTATTCTGAGATAGAAACAGTCCATATACAGTGAGTGGACCCTTGGCATTCACAAATGCTCTGGCCATAACTCTTCCTGAGAGAAGTCCATGAGATGTAGTAATTTAAGATTTCCCCGAGGCATAGATTTGAATCATTCTCATTAATTGTGTGACTAACTAGTGGGTCAAATAAAAACAAGAAAGAATACTGCAAACAAAAACACTGATTTGGTGTCATTTGGACATTTGGAGGGTTTGGAGGGTTCTAGACTGACCCCTTCCAAATGTAAAGTATGTGCCATAGGTCCTTGGAGATGGAAAACCTTGGGTATGAACACACTGCTTCTGTTTAGCTATGGAATGATTGGTTGGCCCTTGAGAAACCAACTTCTGTTCTTTTCCTGAGCTTTACATAGACTTTCTCTGCCTTAAAAATTTGTATTCATTTTTAAAATTGACCATTGAATCACAGTATTTATTGCTTTAAATTCTTCTGATTCAGTCCTAAAGGGACCGTTTTATGTTTTCTGAAGGTAGGGCACATGGCTTCCCTCCCCCATTTATGCTGCAGATTTATTTAAAATTCCTAATTTTAAAAGGTTTGATATTAAAAAAATGGATTTTTACCTAAGGATTACATAATGTAGAGGTAAACTATCTTGGTGAACTAATGTATTTTCATTATGGCATTTGAGCTCTCTAACATTCAGTAAGTCCCACTGATACTATTACTGTGTATAACATGAAACCACTTGGTACAAGTTCATGTGATACTTCTTTTGGAATCTTAATTATATGATCATTATTTTTATTTGGGCTGCTGCTTTTGTTGTTATCAAGTATATTTACTCACGTAATAAATATTTAATAAGCACCTACTCTGTACCAAGCATTTTTCTAGGCTTGTTATAAAGTGCAGTAAATGCTAAACAAGATTAATAAGCTCCTGTTCTCAGGGGCTTTATATTCTTTATAAACTCAGGGGAAGACAGAGAGTAAGTGGGTAACTATAGAAATAGAGAAGATAATTTCAAGTAGTAAAAAATAACAGAAAGAAAATAGGATGATGTGCTAGAGATTGGTTAAGGATTAATTTAGATAAGAGTAGTTAGCCTTTGGGGCAAAGGGCAGGGGAAGGGTGGTGGTTAACCTGAGATTTGATAAGGAAATAGCGTGGAATGATCTGGAATAGAACATTTCAATCAGAAGAAATAAAAAGTGGAGGGGCCCTAAGTGGAAATGAGCTTGGAATATTCCAGGAACAGAAAGAAAAACAATGTAATGAAGCAGGCAAGTCAGAGGAAATTCTGTTGGGAGAATTAGACATAGACCAACTAATGTAGGGAGGCTTGTAAGGATTTTAGATTTGTTTCAAGTAGGGGAGTGACATGCTCAGAATTTTATTGAGAAGAATAGTTCTGGCTGCAGAGTGGTAGATGAACTATGGGGTAGGGAGTTCTGGGGGGAACAGAAGTATAACCAGGGAGACCGGTTGGAGGACTATTGCAGTATTTTAGGCAAAGGTGTTGGTGGCCTGGATTAGGAAGGTGATAGAGGAGGTAAAGAGGAGGGGGAATAATCATGATATGTTTTGAAAGTAGAGCCAGGAATGCTTGCAGGTAGTTTATTATGGTGGAGAATTGAAGAAGGGATCAAGGTTTGCAGTTTGAGCAACATGTGGATGGTGTTGTCATTTGTTGGAACAGAAAAGAAGTTAAGGAAAGAGGCCAGAGATTTAGATACATTGTTCAAATTATTTATCAATGTTGCTTATTTGAAAATTGGTTTAATCCCAAAGACTAGGTCACTGAGTTTTTATCTGCAAGTTTTATAGATAAAAATTATACCCCAAATTGGCAGCTGTTTTCCATCTTGAATGCATCGTATTGAAAAATAAATTTCTTATACATGAGAACTTGTAATATTATTATATCCTTTGTTATTTATTCGTGTTAACAGGTTTTGCAGTGTTCTTATTGAATTTTATTTTTCTTTTGATTCTAGTATTGCTCCTAACTTTGAGGATGTTTTGACTCCTCAGAAGCAATACCTTTTTAAAAATTTTTATGCAATATTAAATGTAACATTCATTGGTCTAGCTTTTGGTCTAGTAGAGTGCTTTAAGGAATTACACTTGTCACTATACATAAAAATGAGCAATAGTTTGTAAATAACATAAATTTTATTTACTAAATCTATGAGGTTGTTTTAATGATAAGACTGTAATTGAAACTATTGATTTCACTGTGGTTTGCTTGATCAAGATTATTGTAGCATTGGTAACTGTTGGAGTTCATTTATTCGTTTGACAAATATTTATTGAGTACCTACTTTGTGCAAGGCTAGAGCTAGGAGTGAAGCACTAATAAGATATACATGACTGATATTCTCTCAGGCAATAAAGGCAATTAACAAATCATTTCACTACAACAAAGAACATTTCATTGCAAATGTGGCAAGTACGCTAAAAGAGAAATACGTTCACAGGGCTTATGATCTGGGTGGATGGTGGGGTTAGGGGAAATTTTATTTGAAAAAGTGTTTTATTATGAAATCTGAAGGGTAAGTAAAAATCAGGTAGTCATAGAAGGAAGAGTGGGAAAGAAGGGAATCTTCTACATGGAGGAATCAGCAGGTATAAAGACTTCGAGGTGGACAGAAGCACTTTTTAAGAACTGAAGGAAGGCCAGTGGCTGGAAGCAGAGGACAGCAGAGAAGTGCCCAGTGAGAATGATGACAGGAGGCAGGACCTTGAAGGTCACACTAAAGATTAAAGTTTTCATGCTAAGAACAAGGGGGAGCCAAGGAAAAATTTTAAGCAGGGATGTGTCATGATCACATTTGTGTTTTAGATAAATCACTTCACTGCAGCATGAATGTGGGTAAGGCTGGATGCAAGGAAACCAGTGGGCTGTTAGTGTATCCATCACCTGAACAATGTACATTGTACCCATCAAGTAATTACTCATCACCCACCGCCCTCCCATTCTTCTGAGTCTCCAGTGTCTATCATTCCACACTCTAGGTCCGTGTGTACTCATAAGAGAGAACAGGTGGTAATTGACTTTGTGTTTCTGAGTTGTTTCACTGAAGATAATGGCCTCTAGATCCATCCAAGTTGCTGCAAAAGACGTGATTTTATTCTTTATTATGCTTAAATAGTATTCCATTGTATATATATGCCACATTTTCTTTATCCAGTCATCTGTTGATGGACACTTAGGTTGATTCCATATCTTTGCTATTGTGAATAGTGCTGTAATAAACATGAGTACAATTTTTAATGGGGTTATTTGGATTTTTTCCTGCTGAGTTGTTTCAGTTATCTGGAAAGTGAGGATCTTAGTCCCCTGTTGGTTGCATGGTTTGAAAACATTTTCTCACATTCTGAAGGCTGACTGTTCATTTGATTGATTGTTTATTTTGTTGTGTAGAAGCTTTTTAAGTCTCATTTGTTTATTTTTGTTTTAGTTGCTTATAATTTTGTGATCTTAATCATGAATTCTTTGCCTAGGTCAATGTCCAGAAGAGTTTTCCCTAGGTTTTCTTCTAGTATTTTTATACTTTTAGGCCTTACATTTAAGTCTTTAATCCATCTTGAGTTGATTTTTGTATGTGGTAGGAGATGGGGTCTGGTTTCATTCTTTTGTACATGGCAATCCAATTTTCCCACCACCATTTATTGAAAAAGGTGTTCTTTCCTTAGGGTATATTTTTGTCACCTTTGTCAAAGATCAGTTGGTTGTAAATATGTGGCTTTATGTCTGTCTTCTTCCTATTCTGTTCCTTTGATCTATATGTCTGTTTTTATACTAGTACCATGCTGTTTTGGTACTACTATATCTTTGTAGTATAATTTGAAGTCAGGTAATGTGATGCCTCCATGTTTGTTCTTTTGATTAGGATTGCTTTGGCTATTTGGGCTTGTTTTTGGGTTCCATGTGAATTTTAAGATTGTTTTTCTAATTCTGTAAAAATGACTTTGGTATTTTCATAGGGATTCCATTGAAATCTATAGATTACTTTGGGCAGTATGGTCATTTTAACAATATCAGTTTTTCCAGGCCATGAGGATGGGATGGTTTCCATTTGTTTGTGTCATCGAAATTTTTTTTAATCATTGTTTTCCTTGTAGAGATCATTCACCTCCTTGACTAAATATATTCAAAGTTATTGTAAATGGGATTGCCTTCTTGACTTGGTTCTCAGCTTGATCATCCCAATACCTTTGCTTTTTGATTCAACAACCCATAATTTAATTGAATCATCCTTCTAGATTCTGCTTGATTTTTATCTTCTTGTTGAATATTTCCCAATGAATTTAGTGTGCATATATATATATATATATATTTTTTTTACTTCTGGATATTGTGGGGGCACAAACATTTTGGTTAAAAGTTATGACTTTGCCTCACCCAAGCCAGGGCTAGAGGCATGCCCTTCCCCCATACAATGCTCACTGCATCCATTAGTTGTGAGTTTACCCACCCCCACCCCCAACACCCAATTAATATTACTATTACGTGAGCACCTTAGTGTTGATCAGTTAGTACCAATTTGATGGTGAGTACACGTGGTGCTTATTTTTCCATTCTTGTGATACTTTACTTCAAAGGATGCACTCAAGGATAATATAAAAGGTACTAGATCACTATTGTTTTTTGTAATTGAGTAATATTCCATAGTATACATATACCATATTTTATTAAGCCACTCATGGATTGACAGGCACTTGGATTGTTTCCACTCCCTTGCAATAGTGAATTGTGCTTCCATAAACATTCGAGTGTAGATGTCTTTATTATAAAATGTCTTTTGTTCCTTTGGGTAGATGCCTAGTAGTGGGATTGCTGGATCAAATGGTATTTCTATTTTTAGCTCTTTGAGGTAAGAGCTCTTTTAGCTCTTTAATATCTCCAAATTGTTTTCCACAGAAGTTGTACTAATTTGCAGTCCCACCAGCATTGTAAGAGAGTTCCTATCTCTCCACATCCTCACCAGCATTTGTTGTTTTGGGACTTTTTGATAAAGGTCATTCTCACTGGAGTTAGGTGATATCTCATTGTGGTTTTGATTTGCATTTCCCTAATGATTAGAGATGTTAAGCACTTTTTTATACGTTTGCTGGCCATTATTCTGTCTTCCTTTGAAAAGTTACTCTTCATATCTTTTGTCCACTTTTAATGGGGTTGTTTAATTTTTTCTTATAATTTTTGGTAAGTTCTATGTAGATTCTTCTTATCAGCCTTTTATCAGATGTGTAGCATGCAAATATTTTCTCCCAGTCTGTAGGTCGTCTGTTAGATCTAATGATAGTGTCTTTGGCTGTGCAAACGCTTTTTAATTTGATCAGGTCCCATTTTTTTAATTTTTGTTGCAGCTGTGATTGCTTTGGGGTCTTCATAAATTCCTTGCCTAGGTCAATGTCTATAAGAATTTTCCCAGCATTTTCTTCTAGAATTAAGGTTTCACACCTTACGTTTAAGTTTGTTATCCATCATGAGTTGATTTCTCTGAGGTGTGCGAGGTGGGGATCCAGTTTCAATCTTCTGCATCGTAGTTATCCTGTTTTCCCAGCACCATTTATCGAACACAGATTCTTTTCCCCAGTGTATATTTTTGTCTGCTTTGTCAAGGATTAGATAACAATATGAGGGTGGTTTTATATCTAGGTTCTCAGTCCTTTTTCAAAGGTGTATATCTCTGATCTTGTGCTAGTACTATGCTGTTTTGATTAGTATAGCCTTGAAATAAAGCTTGAAGTCTGGTAGACTGATGCATCCAATTTGTTCTTTTTGCTTAAGATTGCTTTGGCTATATTAAGTTTTCTCTGCTTCCATATGAAGCATAGAATTATTTTTTTCTAGATTTGCAAAGAATGATGATAGTATTTTGATAAGGATTGCATTAATTCTGTAGATCACCTTAGACATTATGAACATTTTAAAAATATTGATTCTGCCAATCCATGAGTATGGTAGGGTTTTCCATCTGTTTATATCTTCTACAATTTCTTTTATCAGTGTTTTATTGTTCTCCCTATACAGATATCTTACCTCTTTAATTAAATATATTCCTAAATATTTAATTTTCTTTGATGCTACTGTGAAAGGTGTTATGTATTTAATTTTATTTTCAGTTTGGCTATTATTTGCATATATACATGCCACTGATATGTGTGCATTGATTTTTGCATCTGGAGACTTTACTGAAACCATTTATCAATTCCAGGAGTCTCTTGGTTTAATCCTTGGGATTTTCTGGATATAATATCATACCTTCAGAAAACAGTGATAATTTGAGCTTTTCTGCCCCCATTTGGACACCCTTAATTTCCCACTCTTGTATGATTGCTCTGCCTAGGACTTCCAACACTATGTTGAATAGAAGTGGTGACAGTGGGTAACCTTCTATAGTTCCAGTTCTAAGCTGGAATGCTTTCAATGATTCCCTGTTCAGTATGATATTGGTTGTGGGTTTATCATATATGGCTTTAATAATGTTGAGACCCATCTATGCCTATTTTGTTAAGAGTTTGTATCATAAAATTGTGCTGGATTTTTGTCAAATGCATTTTTGTGTCTATTGGGAGAATCATATGGTCTTTGTTGTTGCTTTTATTTATATGGTGTATTACATTTATAGATTTGTGTATGTTCAGCCATCCTTGCATCTCTGGATAAAGCCCACCTGGTCATGATGATTATTTATTTATTTTGATGTGCTATTGAATTCAGTTTGCTAATATTTTTTGAGAATTTTTGCATGTATATTTGTGAAGGATATTGGTATGTAGTTTTCTTTTTTGTTGTTGTGTCCTTTCTTGGCTTTGGTATCAAGGTGATATTGGCTTCCTAGAATGAGTTGGGGAGGATTCCTTCCTTCTCAATGTTGTAGAATTATTTCTGTAGCGTAGGTATGAGTCATTCCTTGTAAGTTTGGTAAAATTCCGGTGTGAAGCTATCTGGTCTGGGACATTTTTATTGGAAGGTTTTTTATTGCTGCTTCAATTTTGGTGCTTGATATTGTTCTGTTCAGGGATTCTATTTCTTCCTGATTAAGCCTAGGAGGTTGTGTGTTTCTAAGAATTTGTTCATTTCCTTCACCTTTTTAAGTTTTGGAGCACAGAGATTTTTATAGTATTCAAAGATGATGTTTTGTATTCCTGGGATGTCTATTGTGATCTCTCCATTTTCATTTCTAATTGAGCTTTTTAAAGTTCTTTCCTTTCTAGTTCTTGTCAATCTAGCAATAGGACTGTAAATTTTATCTTTTCAAAAAGCCAACTTTTGATATTATCCATCTTCTGTAGAGTTATTTTTTCTCAATTTCATTTTATTGTGCTCTGATCTTAGTTATTTTTTCTGGTAGGTTTAAGATTGATTTTTTTCTTCATTTTCTAGTTCCCTGAGATGGTTTGTTAGTTTGTTGGTTTGTGAACTTTCTGTCTTTTAGATGTGAGCATTTAATGCTGTTAGTTTTCCTCTCAGAAATGCTTTTGCTGTACCCCACAGATTTTGATAACTTGTGTCCCTGTTATCATTTAGTTCAAAAATCTTTTGATTTCTATCTGTATCTCCTCCTGGATCCAACAGTCATTCAGCAATAGATTGTTTAATTTCCATGACTTTGTGAAGTGGTCAGTGTTTCTGTTGGAACTGATCTTTAATTTTATTCCACTGTGGTCTGAGAAGATACATAGTAAAGTATCTATATTTATAAATTTGTTGTGATCTGATTTGTGGCCTAGGATGTGATCAATTTTAGAGAAAGTTCCATGAGCTTATGCAAAAAAATGTATATTCAGTTTTGTTTGGGTGGAATGCTCTGTAGATGTCTGTTATACCCATGTGTTCTAGAGATCTGTTTAAGTCCACTGTTTTTGTTTTTGCTTTTGCTTTTTGCTTATTTTCTTCTTGGAGAATCTGTCTAGTTCTGTCAGTGGGGTGTTGAAATTCCCAGCTACTATGGAATTACTGTTTTTAATGTTATTTAGATCAATCAGTTTTGCTTTATGTACCTGGGTGCTCCTGTGTTGGGTGCATAAATATTAAGAATAGTTAAGTCTTCTTGTCGGATTTTTGCCTCCACCATTATATGCTGGCCATTTTTGTCTGTCTTTACTTTTGCTGCTTTAAAGTTTATGTTATCTGGTATAAAAAGAGCTGTACCATCTTTCTTTCTTTCTTTCTTTGTTTCTTGCTTTCTTGCTTTCTTTCTTTCTTTCTGTCTTTCTTTCTTTCTTTCTTTCTTTCTTTCTTTTTTTTTTTTTTTGACAGAGTCTCACTCTGTTGCCCAGGATGTAGAGTGCTGTGGCATCAACCTAGCTCACAGCAACCTCAAACTCCTGGACTCAAGCAATCCTTCTGCCTCAGCCTCCCAAGTGGCTGGGGCTACAGGCATGTGCCACCACGCCTGGCTAATTTTTTCTATATATTTTTAGTTGGCCAATTAATTTTTCCATTTATAGTAGAGACGGGGTCTTGCTCTTGCTCAGGCTGGTTTTGAACTCCTGACCTTGAGCTATCCACCCTCCTTGGCCTCCCAGAGTGCTAGGATTACAGGCGTGAGCCACTGTGCCCAGCCTATACCATCTTTCTTTTGGTTTCAATTTGCCTGGAAGTTTGTTTTCCAACCTTTAACCTTGAATCTGAGTGCATCCTTGCAGGTAATATGCATTTCCTGGAGACAGAAAATACTTGGCTTGTGGTTTTTTTTTTTTTTTTTTTTTTTTTTTTTTTTTATCCATTCAGCCAGTCTATGTCTCTTCAGTAGACAATTGAAGCCATTCACATTTACTGAGAGAACTGCTACTTGGGATAGATTTCTGTTCATACTGTTGAATAATTTCTTATTGTTTTGTTTTACCTCTCAAGCCATTGTGGAATCAGGGTTGTGGACTTTAGCTCTTGAGTGATTTACATTGCTGGGGATCTATTCTGCTATTCAGTGTATAATGCAGGTCTTAGTACTTCCTACAGAACAGGTCTGGTCTTCACAAATTCTATCAGTGATTGCTTGTCTGGGAAAGTCTTTATTTCTCCCTCATATAAGAAGCTTAGTTTTGCTGGATGAAGAATTCTAGGTTGGCCATTATTATTTTTTTTTTCGAAGATCGAGGATGTTTCCTGAGTTCCTTCTTGCTTGCAAGTTTTCAGTTGAGAGGTCTGAAGTTAGTCTGTTATGTTTTTCTTTGTAGGTTACCTGCTGTTCTCACCTTATTGCTCAAAGGATTCCCTCTTTCATGTTTACTTTGGTCAGCCTAATAATTACGTGACATGGTGATTGCCTTTTCACATTGAGTATCCTGGGAATTCTATGTGCTTCTTGTACCTGGATATCTAGATTTCTAAATAGGCCACATAAGTTTTCTTCCATTATTCCAAGAAATAGATTTCCCAGGCCTTGTGTATTTTCCTCTTCCTTCCCAGGGATGCCTATAATTCTTTACATAATCCCACATGTCTTATATGTTTTGTTCATATCTCTTTCTTCTGTGCTTTTTCATCATCTGACTTGTTTAGCACATAGGCATTATCTTCAAGCTCTGAAATTCTTTCCTCTGTGTGATCCGACCTATTATTAAGGCTTTCCCCTGTGTTTTGTAGTTATTTGAATGTCTCTTTCATTTCCAGTATTTCTGTTTGGTTCTTTCATAGAATTTAAATTTCTTTAGGAAATTTTGCATTCATTTTCTGTATTGTCTTGTGGCTTCTTTTTTTTTTTTTCCTTCTTTCTTTCTTTCTTTCTTTATTTATTTTGAAAGAAAATTGGATTAGCTGTATTAATTTTGTACAAAACAAATTTCAAAGCAAGGAAAATTATTAGTGATAAAAAGATGCATTACATAGTAATAAAGGATTCCATTCTACAGCATATACTTCTTAATATACATGTACCTAAAAACTGAGCATCAAGGCACCAGGGAAAAGAAATTGATAGAACTACAAGGGAAAATGGATAAACTCACTATTATAGAAGGAAACTTCAACACCATGTATCAGAGATGGACAGCTCCAGCATGTGGAAAATCAGTAAGGACATAGTTTAACTGAACAGCACTGTCAATCAACTGCATATAAATAACATCTACAAGCTATTTCATTCAACAACAGCTGAATAAACTTTCTTCTCAAACTCATATGAAATATTCACCAAGATGGATTACCTTCTGGACCATGAAGCAATATTAACACATTGAAAAGAATAGAAAGTATATAATGTATGCTTTCAGATCACAAAGGAATTATACTAGAAATCAATAAGAAAAAGATAAGTAGAAATTTTCAAAATAATTGGATATTAAA
>CAUYRT010022222.1:0-45060 GCA_963574885.1 Lepilemur ruficaudatus
GGCGTGATGGTCCCTCAGCGTTGAGCGCAGAATCGCCGTCCAGAAATCCCACTCCGCGGTGTGTGCACAAAAGAACCAAAGGCGGGGCTTGAGCAGATATTTGCACACCCATGTTCACGGCAGCATCACTCACAACAGCCAAAGGTGCCCACGGCCCGTGTGCGGTGACAGCTGGTCCGCACACGCAGTGGGATACTCTCGGCCTTAGGACGGAAGGACACTCTGAGACCCGCCACAGCACGGGTGAGCCCCGAACACATGATGCTAAGTGACAGAGACCAGTCACAAAAGAAGAGGTACTGTGACTTCACTTACTCAAGGACCCTAGAGCTGTCACACTCGTAGAGACATAAGGTAGATGGCGGGTGCCAGGGGCTGGGGACGGGGAGGGGACAGAGCTTCAGCTTTACGATAGAAGGTTCTGGAGATGGACCTGCCGACGGGCAAATACACTTAATGCCACTGAACTGTACACTTAAAAATGGTTGAGATTATCAGATACATTTTATGTCATGGACAGCTTTCCATAATGAAATAAAAAGGATAAGACAGAACAGAAGGGCTACGGGGCTTCTTGGGATTGTGCGATCCTGAGGAAGGGGCTCAAGAGCCCCACACATGACGCGCAGCCGGGCGGCGTGGGCTGTGGGACACAGACCCAGGGGAGGGACCCTGCCCCGACTGCGCTGGGGCCACACCGCCCTCTCTGCCATTCCTGCACCTCCCCCACTCCAGGCGGCTGCTGCCCCACGGAGCCCTGCCAGCCAGCTCCATCCATCCCTCTGCTGGGGGCATCTATGGCCCCCACAGCTCACCCTGGGGACCCTGATGTGGCCCCAACTCCCGAGTCTACACCTGGAGGCCCCATGGGCCCCCGAAGATCCCTGAAGCCCAGGAGTCAGCGCAGGCCAGGACAGAACCGTCCCTGCGAAGCCGGCGTCTTCCCGCCAGGCCACGTCAGCCCCGGTGTCGCTGGCCGCAAGCGCCGTAGGAAGGAGGCTCGGGGACGTCTCTGCTTCCTGGATGATGGCGTCCTGCCCCTGGAGACTCTCCTGGCCTCCCTGCGGCTGCGGTCAGCGCCAACCGCGGGCCCTGCTGCCAGCTCTATTATGCGCGTCACATGGCGTCTCTCAGTTCCGTAGACAAAACAGCTTTAAAGTTCAAGGCTAATTCAAATTGGATTTTAGAAACACAAAGTCTGAAAACATTTGTACCCAACTGAGGGATTACACTCTTATCTCATCCACAGAATGGCTTTTGAAGAGGGGGAGCACAGGCAGCCCAAGTTTTGAAATTGGGTCCTCCGCCCTCCTCTGGGCGCCGCCTGCTATTCAGAAGGTAAAATGCCTCAGACTGTTGAGAGGAGGATTTGCATAAATTGCTTTCACCTGCTTTTCACGTGGGGTTAATGGAACTGGGACAGAAACGCAGGACCCCAAGCCCAGACCAGAACCTCGCAGCCCCAAGAAAAACTCCCCAGGCCCCGCTGGTGGGCTGGGGGATCACCCAGAGCGCGGGGTGGTGACACCTTCCTCTCTGCTCTTCCCAGGACCCTCCCACGCAGGCAGGGAAGCAGCCCCGCGGCCACCGGGCCACCAGAGCTCGCGGCTCGGCTCTGTCCTCACACGCGGCCTGCGGAGGTCGGCGCCGAGTACAGACTGTGGAACCGTGGGTGGGTCCAGGTGGGGACCCCGGGAAATGCAAACAAAGGGAGAACAGAAAAGGCGGAAACGTGATAATTACTCTGACACACGCGTCGTTTTTGTTCAGGAGGTTCATTAAGTACAACGTGGAGTCTTTTATTCTACAAACCCGCCCTTCTCTGAGTCTTCATCTATTTGAGACAAAAAGAGATTTAAAACACAGACCCCTCCGCCAGGTCTGTTGTGGGAGCACCCAGGGTCCCCGTGCCATTCTGAGACAGCGGCTGGGTCTGGCTACAGGGGGAGCCTGGGCTGGATGCCGCCTGGACCCCACTCTGCTCCCCGAGCAGCCCGGCTCTTGCTGTCCCCGCGCAGCCCGGGGACTCCCGAGAGACCTCTCTTTGGAGAAGGGTTTCCTTCAGGGTGGGCAGGTGCCACCTGGGCCCCTGAGAGGTGGAGCCGTCGGTCCCAGTGGCCAGATGTCACCGAACAACCAGCCCCACAGTCTGCAAGAGGAGCTCTGTGTGCCTGAGTCCGGCAAGGGGACTCCATGGGGTCAGGGCTTGGAGGGTCACCAGGGCGAGGACTCCACGAGCCGCCTACAGGAGAGGGCGCCACTGCAAGAGGGTGTGGGCAAGAGGCCTCGTCCCCTGGCAGAGGCGGTGTCCAGGCGGGTGATGGCGGCCACATCTGGAAGGACCACCGGCCAGCCAGGTGCCGGGTGGAGGATGGGGAGTGGCCGAGGGACTGTGACCTTAACCCTGTGTGTCCACTGGACTGGGCCTCAGGGTGCCCAGACGAGACTTCATGCTGGGTGTGTCCCTGAGGGCATTTTTGGGTGAAATTCGCATTTGAATCTGATCAGGGCCTGAACAGAATTCACTCTCTCACCTCTGCTTTTGCTGGGGCCCCTCATGTCACCTTCTGGCTCAGGACTAGGTTCACGCCATTGGCCCCCTGGGCTCAGCTGGAGCCACCAGCCCCCGTGGGTTGCAGGGGGCAGGGGTGGGGGAGGGGCGTCGGCTTCCTGCACTGGGGGAGCCAAAGCCTCACTGTGAATCCGCCCCCTGGCCCTGTCCTGGTTCCCCACAGAGCCACGGCTGACACAGATGACGCACTGGCCACTGACATTATCCAAACGAGAGCGGACAGCAGGGCCCGCACGGTGGTGGAGAGGGGCGTGGGTGCCCTGGAGCTGCAGGGGTGAGGGCGTCCGTGTGCGCACTGCCGGGGGAGCCCAGCTCGGGCGTCACGGGAGGGTGGAGCTGCGCTGGGGCCTGGCAGGCTCGGGACAGCCTGGCTCCCGCCTCCTCCAGTTTGGGAGAAAATAGGGAGTGCGGTTTGGAGAAGGTGGTGCCATGCGCCCCTCTCCCGAGGGTCCTGGGAAGCCGCAAGGCCCGTCGTCCTCGAGAGCAGCTTCATTGGGAAATTTAGGGAAAATTATTTTTACATGATGGCAAGAAGGGCCCTACCGTGTCTGGAATGCCAGACTCACATACGATCTGAACGGTGCAGGGCACAGAGCTCGGCAGGTCTGGTCTCGGGACGCTCCCCGGGAACCTCCCAGGCTGGTCCCCGCCGCAGCGCACCGCTGAGAGTAAGGGTTGGGCCGTTCCTCCTGTCAGCTGGAATTCCACTACTGAGGCTGGAAAGATTCAACTCCGCTTAGAACACCGTTGGGTCGCTCCATGACAAGGGATGAGACCACGTGGAACTGAGCAACGCACGGGTGATTAGGGGCAGTGACGGGGGCTCCCGAGAGCAGCGTGTGCCTTGGTGCCCTAGACCCTGGCTCCTGGCCCACCCGGCAGCATTCAGCTCGCACGCCGAGGGGCAGCGCACAGCCGCCATGGTGAGGGAGGGTGCACGAGCCACCCGGCCGGGCCCTGCTCCTTGCTGGTGGTCTCCCCTCATTCCCCTCTGGGGCTGCCAACATCTTGTGACTTCCCCCAGACTTCCCGAATCCCAGTCCCCCCTCTGTCGTGGCAGGTGACAGTGGAGATGCCACCATCCCCCTGGCGCCCTCGTCCCACCCCTCGGTGTTCCCGAGCCTCCCTCCGCCTGCTCCCTCCTCGCCACGCGCTGGGTTATGAGAACACAGCAAAACACACACCCAGAGCTCGGCAGCGATCACACCCGCCTCTCCGCCGTCTCGAGACGACCTGCAGAAAACCGGGGTCGCCGAGCGAGACTGCGGCAAGATGTCGGGTGTGTGCGGCTTCTCACGGGAGTTTCTGAGAATGACCTTTGCCCTGACGCTGCTGTCTGTCTGGCAATATTCCATTTCGGGCAGGACGCGCCTCCTGCCCGTGGGGCTCACACGTGGACGGCCCATCCAGCGGGTCCTGCGTGTTCGCCGCGTCCATCAAACCCACCCTGTCCCGTCGGCTTTGTCTGCTTGTCTGGTTGGTTTCCGGGGGAGCCGGGCCCCAGGCTCGCTCTAGCTGTGGACGCCACTTCCCGCGTTCCTGGGGTTCCGCCGCAGCCTCGTGGGCCACGCAAGTCCCGCCTTTCCCTGGGAACTGGGCCTGACATGCTTTCTAAATGTTTTTGTTTATGCCATTTGCGTGTCATGTGTCATACGTGTCACGTGTCACACGTTGGGGCAGCCGTCATTGTTCTCTTTCTCGGGTTAACTCCACGACTCCCTCATTGGCCTCGTCTCCAGCCCTCCCCAGTCCAGGACATTTTCCAAGTGTCCTCCCCAGGATTGCGAGTCCGTCCGCATTATTTCCTGAACTGAAGCCTCTCGGTGGACACGTCCGTGCTCCGGACCCAATTCTGCCTGCCCAGGCCAGTCCAGCTGCGTCTCTTGCCATCCTGCCTCGTGGCCCCCACAGACTGCACCTGCCCACGCAGACCTGCGTCCCTGCTCCCGTCGTGTGGCCTGCTAACTGGTGACGTCACCGCTGCCTCGCACCTGCCTGGAGAGCCCTTGCTGCCCTGTCCGGTTGTCAGGTCACTTCTCAGCGTGCCAGACCCTGCCGCCCACACGTGGGCTCGCCCTGAGCTGCCCGGGACGTTGACCGAGGCCCTTCCCGCGTCTCTGCGACCACGTAGAAAGCTGTCACGGCATGGCCACGTGGCAGCACCGACTGGGACAGAGTCCAGCTCGCGGCAGACACTCGGCAGCCATTTGCCGGAAGAAGAGCTAACGAATTAATGAGCTCTCCCTGGGGGCAGGGACTCGCCCCCGGGGTCTAGAGGGCCTGGCCCGGTGATGGGCTGACAGCGAGCGCTCGTGAATGTCTGCTCCAGGAAAACACAAGTTTTAAAGCAAAATTCACACACAACTTCATGACAACCATGCTTTGATAGCGTGGCGTACATTTATGGTAATTTCAGCTCTTTGGGTTTGTAATAGGGAGAGGGAAGGCAGGGAAATGATTTCAATCTCTTCCAGCCCCAGACATGCAAATATTTTAACAGTGTCCCAGGGACGAAGTGGGATTCAGCCAAGACTCCCTGAGTGAACAGTTCTCTGTTTCCGCGCCTAACGTCGCGAGGCTGCACGTACATCTGCAGTGAAGCCATCGTCATTTGGCTTCGAAATGGTAGCACAAAACTGTCACGATAACCCAGAAGTCACACGTCCAACCCCACCTGCATCAGAAAGAACCTGGGACCAATGGTGCAGCCGGCCAGAGGCAAGCCCCCGCTAGCCGTCGTGGCGCTGATGTTGCGACGGAGCCGGCGTCGCCGTGCAGAAAACGCACATGTCAGAGGATGTTCAACAGCAGCCACTCACTGCGGCTAGGAAAGCGTCGTCTCCGCAGTAGGCTGAGCTCTGCTGCCGCCGCACGGTGTGAGCCGGTCAGCGGTGCAGCTGGTGCTGGAGAGGGTCAGCTTGGTGGCCCCGTCCCTAAATACTAGCTCTTGAATCCCACAGGGGAGTGGGGCACTGTGGGGACACGCCGTGTCCTGGGTCTGCCTGGGCAGGCCTGGCACAGGGGCCCCAGAGTATCAGTGGCCAGGAGTGTCTCTGCCTGGGGACACGCCACACCACGCTAGCTGCGTGCGAGGACGGCATCCTAGGCTAGAAGGCCTGTGCAGGGCTGGACTCCTGCCCTGGGGTTGCAGCAGGTGCCACGGACTGAACTGTGTCCCCAGAATTCATCTGTTGAAGCCCTAACCCCAATTCGGCTACATTTGGAGGTAAGGCCTTTAGAGAAGAGGTCATTAAGGTTAAACCAGGTCACGTGGAGAGATGACCACGTGAAGACACAGGAAGAGATGCCGTCCACAAGCCACGGAGAGAGGCCCCGGGAGCCAGTCCTGCAACACCTTGACCCAGGGCTCCCAGGACCGAGGAGTGCGCGCATGTCTGCTGTTTGGTCGCCCAGGCTGGCGTCTCTCGGCAGCCAGAGCTCAGCCACACGGAGGGCGGTTTGGGACGACAGCGTCTGTCTCTGTGTGGAGAGAGCGTGGCCCTCGAGGCCGGCATTCCCTGTGTTTTGTGCACGGTGTGCTGCACCCCGCGTCTTGTGTGTAGTTCCCTCCATTTGGACGACAGAAATAAGAGAAGGACGTAATTCCACCAGTGCCAGACTGGACACGTACTAGTTTAGAGCCAAGGGGAACAGGTCTCTCTGCACATGAAAAGCCCCGTCTGTCCTGGTGAGACGGGGATGACATTTTTAAAGGGTAGAATAAATTTGCTGCTGCACAGGCTGCCCTTTGCAGAGGCTTCCAGAGCCTCCCGGGGCACGCAGCTCCTCGGGAAGACGGGGCCCTGGCGAGAAGTCCCACCAGCATCGTGGACAAACACCAGCGAACTGAGTCCCTGGCTCCAGCTGTATTTATCTCACACGTTCATTAGAAAAGTTAATTTGACAAGTACTTCACAGAGCCTTAGCACACATTCGAAGCCGCTCACTGATTGTACCTTTGTACATTTTCCCTGAGCCAGACGGCCTGGAGAGATTCCTCCCCTGTGGAAAGGCTGGATCACAGCCCAGTGTGGACATGGCCCCCAGTGTGGACGTGGCCCCTGTGTGGACGTGGCCTCCAGTTTGGACATGGCCCCAGTGTGGATGTGGCCCCAGTGTGGATGTGGCCCCTGTGTGGACGTGGCCTCCCGTTTGGACGTGGCCCCAGTGTGGATGTGGCCCCCATTTGGACGTGGGCCCCAGTGTGGACGTGGCCCCCCAGTGTGGACGTGGCCCCAGTGTGGACGTGGCCCCAGTGTGGAGGTGGTGCCCAGTGTGGACGTGGCACTCAGTGGTGCTTCTCTGTGTGAACAGCCTGGTCTGGGAGGCTGGTGTCTTAGGACTTTGAGTGTCCCTGCACACGCATTCCAAGTGAGCTGCACACCTGGGAGCTCCTGGCCCAGGGGAAATGTTGGGTCCGGGTGAGTGCTGCGAGGAGGGCCAACCCTCCAGGGTTAGCCTGCATTAGGCAAATGCCACAAACAAGTGACAAGGCCTCCTGGCCTCCCCTCTCTGGGGTCTGGGTGTTGTCATTCTCCCTCAGTCCTGAGTTGACGCTGGGGGCATTCACCTGCAGAAAGGGCTGTTTCCTCAAGACGGCGGTCGGGTATGGCAGGGGTGGGGTCGGGAGCCGTGGTCTTTGGGTGCACTTAGAGCGTCGCTGTGTCCTGGCTGGGGAGGTGCCACAGGCTCCGGGCAGACACATCCCAAGTCCCACCAGCCTGCTCAGATCGTCTGGACAGAAGCTGATTGTGGGTGGAGGACGCTGTGTTAATCCACAGATGCCGACACTGACCGGAGTGTCTGTGGGCAGGGAGGGTCCCAGGGGCTCTGTGGCCTGCAGGCCTCTCCCCACGCACCACCGCACCCCACAGAGCCCTCATCGTTCTCGTGGTAGCTGCCATTTTAAACTGTATTTTGCCATGAAAGCTTTCACTTCTAAACAATATTAAGCCCTCTTGGTATTAATATATTTCTTTTAAAAAAATCTGTTAGAATAACGGTCTCAGAGCCAGCTAGCTGTGATGGATAAGGAACACGGCTGTGCACGGTGAGCTAATTTGGGATGTGGACGTTTCAACATGTGTGCGTTTAAACTCCACATCTCTCCTAACGCGGGACAGAGTTGGATGTTGCCATGACGTTTGCCAGCACGACGGCAGAGTCCAGGTAAGGGCAGAGTCCAGGTGAGGGCAGAGTCCAGGTGAGGGCAGATCCCAGGTGAGGGCAGAGTCCAGGTGAGGGCAGATCCCAGGTGAGGGCAGAGTCCAGGTGAGGGCAGATCCCAGGTGAGGACAGAGTCCCGGTGAAGGCAGACTCCTGTGGACACACCTGGGATTCTGTGACGTTTCAGAGTCTCCAAAGGCCGGAACACAGGGCGGCAGACTGAGTGGCGGGAGTAGCACGGGCTCCTAGCGTGGCCTCCAGTGGCTCCTGGCATGGCAGGCGCCAGGTCACGCGTCAGCAGGCAGAGGTGATGCTTGGGATACAGCCCACACTGTTTATTTTAAACAAAGTAATTTGGCCTTTGACGTTGTAGGCATCAAGGTCATCACCACGTGTCATCGCGGGAAAACCCAGAGCCCTGTGCCGTTTCCAGACTCGGGTTTTATGGTTTTGCACACACTATTTCCAGTTAACGAAGGGCGGGGGATGATCCTTCAGACGCTCACCGTCAGAACAGGCCGTTCAACTGGCCACTCTCGCCCTTGGGGGGGATGGGCAGCACTGCAGCCAGGGTTGGGGGTGCGAATGACTGAGGTTTCAGACTTGTGTATTAGGGAATCTTTCAAGGCTCCTCTAATTTGGGTAGTATCTTCGTTCCAAGAAGCTTTGAGAAATTTCCGCATAAGTTTCCACTTCTTGTCCCCACATCCCAGGGAGGTCGGGAGACAGGCCTTACTTTGTGAACCGCAGTCCAGGGAGGGAGGGATGCCCCGGGGCGTGCAGCTAATCCCGAGTTCTGCAGGGTAAAGCCAACCCAGGGCCCTTGGCCTCGCCTGACATTCCCTCCTCTGGACGGCCCAAGAGCAGCAGCCGGACCTATGCGTAAAAAGCGGCAGACGGATGTGAAGTCGGCCGGGCGGCCCTGGGGAAGCGGAAGGGATGTGCCCTCCACGCCCCCCGCCTGCCTCCTCCACCTGCCCTTCCTGCACCGCCTGACACCTGCCTCCAGGGTCTCACAGCCTTTGGAGACGGACCTGCCGCGACCCCCTCACACCGCCAGCGCCGCCCCCGGGGAGCCTGCGTTCTGCTCTCATTCATTCCTGGGGGAGGCAAAGTTGGCCTCCTGTGAAAAACTTTAGAGCACCAGCAAGAGACTGAGGGTGGCATTTTGGAGTGTTGTGACGATAGCCTGGCTGGGCTCTGGCAGTGGCTGTGCAGGCAAAGTGACAGCTTCCCCTCACCCTGGCCCCGAGATCCGGACACTGGGGTGCCCAGGGTCCTTCTGCCCAGGTGCCGACCTGACAAGGCTATTGCTGGGTCCAACACCCCATTGCTGAGGATGTTGATTTCCATGACAACGCAAACAGATCATCCCTGGCGTCACCGTATCCGCTTCTTTCAGGACAACCAAAGATGGATATGCCTTAGGAACCAAAGCGGAGAACAGGAGGCCCCTCGCATGCGAGGACCTGGGGCTCTGTGCTCGCCAGGTGCCCGCGACAGCTCTCTGCTCTCGAGTTCCGTGCGCTCGCTGCTCGCCCAACTCTGCCCCTAGGGGACCATCTCGGTCTCGTCCCCCTCAGATGGGCCAGGAGGGCGCAGTCTGCGTCTGGCTTGCGTCTGCACGCTTACATTCTGTCAGACTCTGGAAGTCGCTTCAACGACCCAATAAACGGTCGCGCACAGCCAGGCATGGCGCAGCCCGGCACTGACCAGCGCTCTTTCTGTGTGCATGTGCCGGCACGGTGTTGGCGAATATTTAAATAATTAGGGCATTTCCTCTCTGGACATATTTCTCCCAGAGGCTTGACTGCACCCAGTGCTGTTAAATAAACCTTGTCCGTCTCTACAGCGGGTTTGAGCATTCACGGATCTGAGCCATCTCGATGGTCACGGTGGCTCTCGTGTGTGTCGACAAAACAGGTGACAGAGGTCACCAGCCACGTGACTGTGCTCACATGGCACAGCCTCCAGAGGTGTGCGGAAGGGAGAAGGGAGTGAATTCGGTCACTCAGGTGCAGTGAGGACAAGATACTCTGCTTAGGCTGTGAGGGTGTGCGCTCGGATAACGGGTTTGGAGGTACGGAGAGACTCCGAGATGAGCCAACTTCTGTTTCTTTTCTTCCAGAAGCGGGTCTCGGTTTGCCGTCGACGGGGCAGCTGATGAGCATGGAGGACGGGCGGCGTGTGGAGGCTGGCGTCACCTGCATAGCCGGGCACACTGCGAGGCGAGGCCCCGCTCATAGGGGTCTGAGGTGAGGGACGCAGGCCCCGCCCCACGCCCCATCTCGCGGAGTGCGTCCCGTGTCTGTGTCTGGATTCCACGCTCCCCAAATCACCCGCCAAAAGTCCTCTTGGTCTTTATTGGCTAGGTCGACAAATGTGTGCAATCTAAGTGGGATGACACCATCTTGGGACATAGTTTATTTTTATTAATGCCTTTTTCTTGTAATTCCAAGTACTGATATTGAATACTCAGAAGTAGCCGAGGACAAGGATTGCCCTCCCGCTCCATTAACCGTAGCAAGGCTTCCGTGAACACTAGCGTGGGTCAGTCTGACCGAATGCTTGGTGAGGACTCTTCGCATCGCAGCTTCCACCTCTGCAGTCTGAACACCTCCTGTCCAACCAGTGCAGAGTGAGAACCTCGAGTCTGCTGCGGGAGCCGGGCCGTGGTCCGACGGGGACCTGCAGACCTGCTGCGCTCCTGGCCTCCGTGAGCTGCCTCACTGCTCTTCCTGCCGCCTGCTCCTTCTCACCCCATCCCAGCCCTAAGAACATGCAGGCTGGTGTGCAGGGGGGGAGAGTGCTCATACCTGAGGTTAGAGGCGGGGCCCCCGTGTTCCTCTCGGCACGAGCAGGCGTTGTATGATCAAGAAATATGTGTGCACAGAGGAGCAGGGCTCAGGACAGCGTGATGTGGCACAGCACCAGCCCCCTGGCATGGTGGCTCCAGCCGATTTCTAGTGACAGGGTACATCTCAGCAAATGCTTTAGGACCCACATGTGCACACTGACATTGCCACTCCACAGCTTTTCCTTTGACCCCAAGATGGACTCAGCATAGATATTAGAGACATCATGATTCTCACAGATCCACAGTCTTCACGGGCTACATGCATGGAGAACATTGACCATTCCTACAGATCCACTGTCCTCACAGGCTCCATGCATGGAGAACATTGACCAATCCTACAGACCCACAGTCCTCACAGGCTCCATGCATGGAGAACATTGACTATTCCTACAGATCCACAGTCCTCATGGGCTACCTGCATGGAGAACATTGACTATTCCTACAGATCCACAGTCCTCACAGTCCCCATGCATGGAGAACATCGACCATTCCTACAGATCCACAGTCCTCACGGGCTACGTGCATGGGGAACATTGACCATTCCTACAGATCCACAGTCCTCACATGGCTCCATGCATGGAGAACGTCGACCATTCCTGCAGATCCACAGTCCTCACATGGCTCCATGCATGGAGAACGTCGACCATTCCTACAGATCTACAGTCCTCACGGGCTCCATGCATGGAGAACATTGACCATTCCTACAGATCCACAGTCCTCACGGGCTACGTGCATGGGGAACATTGACCATTCCTACAGATCTACAGTCCTCACATGGCTCCATGCATGGAGAACGTCGACCATTCCTGCAGATCTACAGTCCTCACGGGCTACATGCATGGAGAACATCCACCATTCCTACAGATCTACAGTCCTCACATGGCTCCATGCATGGAGAACGTTGACCATTCCTACAGATCCACTGTCCTCACAGGCTCCATGCATGGAGAACATCGACCATTCCTGCAGATCCACAGTCCTCATGGGCTACCTGCATGGAGAACGTTGACCATTCCTACACACCTTGTCCTTACAGAGGACAAGTGAAGCCCCTCCCTGTCACCTTTCCTTACTTGGAGAGCACCAACAAGGGTTATGCAGAAGAAGATGGGGCAGCTCCCACATGGGACCTTCCCAGAGACATGTGAGTGTCCACAGGGTGTCCTTCCTGTCACTGGCCGTCTCCCATCTACACTGTGGAGGACAGAGGGGCTCCCACTCCTGGTGTGCTGGTGCTCAGGAGAAAGACCCCTCTGCTGGGGCCGGCTGTTCAGAGGAGGGGGTGGGGCAGGGTGGGTGGTTAGAGGGGGATGCCAGCCGGCTGTGTCTGAGCTGCGTGGCTTGTCGTGAGTTTCTGATAACTGCTGAGGTTCTTCTGCATTGTGAGCTGACCCAGGTGACACTGGGCTAGAATGTGCCAGGGCAGTAGCTACTATTCCCAATGTGTATATTTTAGGAGTTGCCCTTGTTTATTTTTTATAATGTCATCTGATTAAAGAAAGCTTAATATGGAGAGAAAGTGTGAGTTTAGGAAACAGCTAGACCATAATTCCTTTGGTTACTTTTTCCTGTTTGGCTTTGGCCAAGCGATCTCATCTCTAGGTCTCAGCTCCCTGCACCAGGAGGGGGCTGGCAGGGCCCAGGGCTGGCAGGGCCCAGTGGCAGAGGTTCCGATCACAGGATGGGAGCCTCCCAGGCCACTCGAGCTCCTGCGTGGGCTGTGGGAACTGCTCCTGCCTCCAAGGGAAGCTGCCTCCTCCCACTGTCAAGAGTAGCACCTGAGCTAAGAGGTAGGCAGGTAACTCAGAGCTCATTACAGGCAATGCTGCCCTGGGAAACCACAGAACGCTGGGTTTCCACCGGACCCTGGGGGCTTCCGCAGGGCAGCCTTGGCCTGGCAGTGGGGGAAAAGGAGGTGTTGGCGGGGGCCCTGGACCCTCAACCTCTCTTCTCCCTGCGGCACATTCCCTTTTAATTGGCACTTATTAGAATGTCTCTGATTTCTTTTGAAAAGAGGTTTTGGCAGCTAAAGATATGTTTAAAATGCCTCTGGCTGTTGGCGTCTCCACCCCTGCTCTGGGGTGGGGGACCCGAGCGCAGTTTAGGGAAACGCTCAGATATACCCTGTGTGGGGACATGGTCGCTGTGGAAGCAGCTGGGAGGAAGGCGTCTGGAGCCTCTCGGAGATGGTTTCGTCACACGGAATTCCACGGATGAGACACTGCTGCCCACGGCACAGGATGCAGCTGCCGTCTGGGGCGAGGTCAGCATGGGGGACCTGCTCGTCCTGGACAGGGCGAGGGCCATCACCGGCAGTGGGACGTCCCAGCCACATCTCACGTCTGCTGCTCCACCACGGCCCTAAGGATACCGCTCACCAATAGGCCCCCTGCCTCCTCCGGCTCTGAGCCCAGGTGCTTTCCGAGGATGAGGGGCCGGCGCAGGCGGCTCCCAAAGGCCTATCAATGGGCTTCACGCCCAGCAGCAGCACCAACGGACTGGTTTCTGTCTTGGGTACAAACTGCAGATGGAGACATCCTGACATGCGGGGGAGGCCCGGGGATGGGGAGCAGTGAGCAATACCCCGAGTGAAGAGACGGCTAAACTCCAGTCTGTGTGAGCCGCAAGGTGAGGCCGGGTCAGGGTGGGAGGACGGCCAACGGAGAAGAGCCACGCGGTGACGCCCCGACTGCGGCAGCGGGTTTGGGTTTGAATGAGAGCAGCGAGCATTTAAATTAAATGTCAGGTGCAATTTCGCATCGCGGCATCAGGAGTCTGAGCGTGTGCACAGGAACCCGACAGCTCCCCGGAGTGGTTAATTGCTGTGGGCCCCCGGCGCCCTCTGGGAAGATCTCTGCTCGTGAGGCGAGTCTCCCAGTTACCTTCCCGGGAGGGTCTCCGCCAAGGTGAGAGCCAAAGAGGGGGCTAGAACACGTGAGATCGCCGTTTAGGAGGCACGTTCCCTCCATCTCCCCCAGATGACTGTCTAATTGGGGTCACTCCACAGGGGCCACGCGCAGTGGAAGCCGACCTCGCTGGGAGGACTTGATCAAGGCCGACAGAGCCGCCAGAATCCCAGTGGCGCGGCGTCCTTTGTTGCCGGCATCAGCCCAACAGAAGGGACCATGTCCTGTGGGACGAAAACACACCTAACACAGTCCTGCTAAACGGAGGGAGAAGTGAGCAGGAAAGAAAGGGAGCGAAGGAGGGAGAGGCAGAAAGGGGGTGACACACCCACGTCTCTGCACCTCCGTGGGGGGGACACGTCGATGGACGCAGGACTCCGCAGCCACGGGGGACTCGAAACCGCACTGGAAAACCTGGCCTTGCGAGATTCCCAGTCCAGTTTCCTGACCTCAGAGGTTTAGACGTGTTCAGATGCGCCCCAGCTCTCAGGCTGCAGGGCACTGAGCGCTGGTGCACGTGGCCTGCGCGGCGAACCCCGGGCCAGCACGCGGCCACTCACTAAGGGGCGTGGAACTCCGCCTGCCGTGCGGGCCGGGGGCCGTGGCTGTCTCCAGCGCCGAGATGCCAGAGGGACCAGGACAATGTGGGATTCTCAGGAAAAGTGGTATTTTCAGAAAAGAGTTTTCACAAGCGAGTAACACTCCAGAAAGGGCTAGTGGCTTAGGCTCCGTAACGCAGGATCTGGGAAACCCGGGCAGACTCCTCAGCCATGCCGAGTCTCAGCACCCTGCTCGTGGGGCAGCAGCGACCTCGCTCCGTCCCCCGCGCGGCACCCACAGCACAGCGCGCAGACGCGCAGCGGGGCGCTGGCAGGGAGACCCAGGGAGCGCCAGCTGCGTCTTTCACGTTGTGGGAACCACGGCCGGACCGCCCACGGGCGAGCGTCATAAGAACGGGGGCGAAAAAAAAATCCCCGTTGCTGACAGATGAGAAAGAAGCGGCAGCTTTTCCACTCCAGCGTTCTCCTGCCGACGCTGCGCGGATGGAGACCTTCGTCAATATGCGGCGCATGAAGAAGAAAAGGCCTGTCTGCACCGCGCCCGGGGAGGGCCACACGCACGAGGCCACACCCCAGGGACGGTGCCCCGACGGCAGCCACCGCAGTTCAGGAGTCGGGGAGCGGGCGAGAGCGGCCGGGCGCGGAGGGGACCCCCCTGCCTGGGCGACTATGCCGCCCGCCTGGCGCCCGCAGCTCCTCTCCCTCAGGCCTCGCGACACCAGAAGCCCGATGCCAAGGCAGGGCACCTGGGACTCGGGTCCACGCCGCTGTGAGAGAACCAGGGGCTGGGGAGTGACCAGGCACCGAGGAGCCCAGCATGTGCGGGGGCGGCGGGAGCCCCGGGGGGCATCCCAGGGGACTTGGGAAGTGGCGCAGTGACCCGCTGGGAGAGCTGGGGGTGGCAGGACACTGGCGTGCCACGTAGCCGGCTGGTTCTAGACACTTCCGTCCCAGAGCGCAGGGGCTTTCACCTGCTACTCAGCGGCTGCTCTACTTGCACACAAGGAAAAAGGGTTTTTTAAAGAAAACCTCCCCCACCCCTGAAAGAAATCATTGGATCGTGATGGAAAATATCTAGGCTGACAAAGCAGATCTTTTGAAGAATGAGAGAGAAGTTGCCCGAAGGCCCCTTATATTATCACAGATGTCCTCGGAAAGGGCGTCGGCCACCGACCGTAACTCAGGCTGCCGCGCCCGCTGGCACTCAGACACGAGGGTGGTGTTGGATTTCCCAGCCCAGCCCTAAAGAATCTCTACAGACCTTGACTGAAGTTTCAGCCCCGGAATCTGACAGAGGAACCAGGGCCCGTAGGAGGCGACACCCTCGGAAACGAAGGAGAAAAGCAACTCTGAGGTGTGACCTGCAAGGCGCGTTGCCGCTCCCTGGGGCACCTTCGTGGGTCTCCTGGAGGAAGGAGAGGGTGGCTCTGGTGGTCCATGGGGCACACACTGAGGCAGGCCAGCCCCATGGGTGACAATGCGCCCGGCACTGCCAGCGGCTCAGGCTCCTGCAGCCGCCGTGTTTCCCGCCGGCCTTCGCGCAGTAGGATCTGGCCGAGTTCACACAGCTCTTCTGGGAAGTTGCCCAGAAGTCGGGGTAACGCCCATTTCTCCAAAGTGGGCTCAGAGAGGGGGAGGCCACACAGCCCAACGGGGACTCTGGTGCCCAGAACCTCCTTCCCTGAGCCGTGTCGTGTCCGGGCTGGGTGGGTGGGAAGAGCACACGGTTTGGGAGGCGAGTGGCAGCATCCTGCTGGGGAGGCCGTGTGGGGCCAGCGTCCCTGAAGAGGCTCCATGTGGCTCTGGCACATCCATGCTCTGCCCCTGTCCTGGGAAGGCAGATGCGCAGGCCGCTGGAGAGGGTGCAGCGTGCCCTCCATGTCACAGGCTGCCGCTGTCCTGGCCGATGCACGGCAGCTCCGCTGACCCAGGGACATGGGCAGTGGCTTCTGCGGTGTGTCCCAGCTCTGCTCACGGCCCCTGACCCCGACTTCCAGTTGCACAGTGGAGGACCCCATTTCGGACCCCCGATTTCACGTGACTTCCAGCAGTTCCTCCTTCCTGACCAAGTCCGACCGACCGGCCGGTCAGCGGTAGAATGTGCTCTGGTTTCCCGCCAAGGTGCTTACTGCTGAGAGGCACCGGCGATTCCTGAACGTTCCCACTGCTTGTAGGAATCCGGCTGGAGAGGTGGCTACACGAGGTCCTGGCCAGGCTCCAGGGCACAGGCTGGGGCAGAGCTGGTCCCTGGTCGGTCGTTTCCAAGGCGAGAGGTGGCGGGACGTAGGAGCGGGAAAGCCCAGCTGAAGGAGGTTAGGACTGGAAGGCGTGGATGGGATGTGTCTGCCCACAGTTCCTGCTTGGTGCCAACCCACACGACAGAACTGCCACGTGAGTCCCAAACTCCGCAGTGCGGTCGTAAGACTCTCCTTCCAAAAATTAACGAACAAACAAACTGGAAAGACAAGCTCCACCTTGAATTGCAAGTACTTACGAGTCTTTGCTTAACAAAACCAACAACAACCGAGTTTTCCTTGACGGGGCTGCAACCTGCATTTGCGAGTCTCTACGAATTCCCTAAACTGTTGGAACTTCAAATCCAGACCACGAGAGATGGGGCGGGAACGGCCCGGCAAGTTCATTTTACAGTTAATAAATTGTCATTTGCTCCTCTGAGTGGCTCATTTGCATTTATCTGTGCAATCGGAGTGCAGCTACTGGAGCGTGGCCCTCACGTGCATGCCGCGCACGCTGCTCATCAGGTTTCTCTTTGGAGCCAAGAAGTGACCCCGCCACGGTGACAGAGCGTGGCTTGGCCCAGACGCCTGGCCTCCCACCCCCATGTCCCCAGCCATGCCGAGCGCGGCCCTCACTGTTGTGATGCTGTCTTTGCAGGGAACCGACGGGACACGCAGGAGGTCACCCAGCTCGTGGAGGGGCCACGGGGCCGGCAGCAGCCGGACGGAGTCCCCCCCGGCCAACCCCACCCACAGGCTTCAGTCCAGAGATAAAAGCATTTCTTAAGAAAGATGGAAACATCACCCCATGAGAAAAGTCATCTGGAAATCACACTGATTTCCTTAAAGTTAGAAAACCTCTCTGACGTGTTGTGCCCGTGCACTCTGCCGGGGAGCAGTTTCTGCCTTAACCGCAGCGTCTTTTCTCCAGCAGACAACGGGAGTGACGAGGGTGCTGGCACCCACCGCGCCTGGCCCCCCGCCGCGGGCTCGGGCACAAAGCAAAGGCTCATCGGAGGAGACCGCTGGGCTCGCGCCGCGCGTCTCTGCGTCAGACTTTGCCCCATTTGTCAGCGCACAATTACTGTCACCGTGTGTCGCCGGGCGCGAGGCCTGTGCCAGTCAGCATAAAAAAATGGCCGTGATGTTGGCATAATTTTTCATTATCGTCTTCATTAACCACAGCGAGCGGAGGAAGAGTTTGCCTGCACCCAGCCATCGTCATGACAACGCCACCAAAGCCGCCCGCCCGGCGTCCACTGAGGGGAGAGGCTGGACGGCTCATTATTCCGCCTCCCGCGTGCCCTGCCCGTGCCAGGGGGACCGCTGCACGGGCCGGTGATTTATCCCGGGTCCCTCCTGACAGCCTGGCGTGGTGTCTGGGCTGAGGCTCCGCTCCGATTTCACAGTTTAATTACTGCTAATCGGAGGTGGCAGAGCTAATGAGCCGCCGGCCACGCAGCCGCAGCTCTCGGCCGGCTGGACCCCGGGCACCCTCCCGCGCCCTCCCTGCGCCGGCCCCGGGCGCTTCAGGAGTCTGTTTGTGTGGCAGGAGACTCAGCAGAGGTGGGAGGTGAAGGCTGTGGCACTAACTGTCACAGCTGTATCAAGAAGCAAACGTAACACTGGAACCTCTGGGGATTCTGATGCCACCGTTCCAAACAGGACGGAGCGGGTCCCTCAAGACCCTCCTCTTCCTCCGACGCCAGGCACCAAAGAACGGTTTTAGCCACGTCACGGGCTCCCGGCCCCCCACTTGGATTTCTGAACAGCACAACCGACACGTGGCCACCTCTTCCACACGGCCACCCCTCCCACGTGGCCCCAGGGCTCTCAGAATCTCAGACACTCTCTGTCTCCGCCCCACCACGTCCTCCCCTCCGGGGTGGCTGATTCTGTGTCCTGACTGTGGGTCGCTGCACCAGCCCACCTGGATGTGTCTCCCAGGGCCCCACAGCCCCCAGCCCAGTCTGTTCTTCCCGAGACCACGGGGTCAGCAAGCACACGCCGGACACGCTGCCCTCCACGGTGACGCCGTCAGCAGCCACTGCTGCTTTCGGGAAGGAGCCCCCAGCACAGGCGCGGTGTACACGCTCCACTGACGGCGTGCCTGGCCTCGCGCCCTGCTCTGCGCTCTCCCTGACCTCGGGGCCTGGCGAGGCCGTTCACCCAGGGTGGCACCCCGGTCCCCTTGGCCACCAGCCTTTGTAAATGCCGTGTCTGCTCCTAGAACTCTGCTCTGCAAGTGAGACAGAAATCCTGGCACCCTTAATTCTATTTGTTTAATCTGAATTTAATTTCAGAGACACAGTGGAACTGTGCTTAGCGTCAGAGTAGAGTTCGTATGGATAGAATGATCGGAAGTTTCTGCTGGTTCAAACGCCTCAGTCACAGAACGCACAATGCCATTATAAAGAACCATTATTGCTTAATGATAATGCTAATTAAGTATTCTCAACAGCAACACGCAGAGAAACCAAATTTTCAATTAGGTTTTCTGTGTTGAAGGTCTTAGCAGCCCCCACCCCCCCACGCTGAACTGGAGGTTCTCCGCTGCTGTCACATTCAGAGAATGTGGGAATTATGAGTGCGTGGAGCTAATTTCCTTTCATTCGCCTTCAGTGGCGCTGTGAGCTTTTCCAAATACGCTCTCCTGCTCCTTCCACTGGGGAGAAACTTTTATTAAAAAATTACTTAGCACTATGCAAGGAGGCACTTTTGCCCAGTGACAGAACAGATCTGGAGAAAAATCATCACAACATCGTCATTCGTATCCTCTAACACTGGCCCCAAGCCCCAGGCCGTGGACGGGTACCAGTCCGTGGCCTGTTAGGAACCGGGTCATATTGCAGGAGATGAGCGGTGGGTGAGTGAGTGAAGCTTCGTCTGTGTTTACACCCGCTCCCCATCGCTGGCATCACTCCCGAGCTCCGCCTACTGTCAGATCAGCGGCAGCGTTAGGTTCTCATAAGAGCATGGACCCTGCTGTAAACTGCGCATGTGAGGGGTCTGGGTTGCGGCTCCTCGTAAATATCTAACGCCTGATGATCTGACATGGAGCTGAGGCGGTGATGCCAGTGCTGGGGAGTGGTTGCAAATACAGATTGTCATTCGCAGAGAGGTTTGACTGCTCAATACATGTAATGCGCTTGAGTCATCCTGAAACCATCCCCCGACTCCCCAGTCCATGGAAAAATTGTCTTCCGTGAAACCGGTCCCTGGTGTCAAAAGGTTGAGGACCGCTGTACTAACAGGTTACTGCAGTTCAGTTAAACCTATGTTCTTAGGGCGTGGGGCTGCTCAGCCCTGCCAGCCAGGGTCAAAGCTGTGAAGCAGATGAACTCACTTCATTGCCGTGTGAATTACAGAAGTCCCTGCTCTTTGACACCCCTCAGGGTGAGACCTCTGTCCCCGAGTCTGGGGCTGCGTGCCCGCTTGGCCAGCACAGGGGACGCTCTGCCCCTTCTGGTTCTGGGCTCAGCCTGGGAGATGGCGGTTCCCACCGTCCCCCTCCAGGGACACATGGTTTAGGGGACCAGCTGCCACGCTGCGAGGAAGCCTGGGCAGCCCCATGTGCCAGCGTGGGGGCCAGCCCTCCAGCGTGGGCCACCCGCCAACACCAGGGTGGAGGCGCCTCCCCACACCCCCCACCCGCCCAGATCACAGCTCTGCCAGCAAAGCAAGGCTCTCGGCTCCGCGATGGTCCCCCATGCAGCCACAGTCCCAGAGGCCCTGTCCCCCTCCTCATGGACACCACATCCCCCCCAGTCCCCTTCTTTTGTCACTTGCTGCAGCAGCGCCAAGGCCTCTGCCTACCACATCCAGCAGCCACCGACCACATCACAGTGCAAAGTGCTGCGTCAGCCCCTGCCTCCAGAGAGCTCAGGGTCGAGTGGAAGAAAAAGGCCACGTGTCACAAGGCCACATGCGGTGACACAGCAACGTGAGGTACAGAACACGCACAGAGCAGCTCCCCCTGGGGACACCAGAGAGGGCCTCACGCCTTGGAGAGAAGCAGGGTTTTGACTGGCGGGGACAATGATGACGACGCTTGACATGGGTCAGGTGCCATGACAGCATCCTGCCAAGCACTGTGTGTGCGCCCCTCGCACGGGACACGATGTGCCCGTGTCACAGGTCCTGTTGACATTTCCAACCTGGGAGAAACCTGAGGCTCAGTGAGGCTCATGGACGCCTCCAGGTCCCCCGGAGAGGAGGGCAGACCCGGGACCCAGTGCGTGTGGCCTGACTGCAGGGTGGGCAGAGCCTCCTGGCCTGGGTGGGCAGCAGGTGTGGCCAGGACCCAATGGGGCCTCCTGGCCAGGAGGCTGCGGCAGGCCCTGGGGTGAGCAAGGAGGAGGGAAGGCACAGGGAGGGCCACAGAAAAGCCACGTGGCTTGTTCTGCAGGGAGGGAGGAGCTGGCAAGGTGTCAGGACAGAGGAGAGGCGCGGTCAGCCCGACAGGGACAGCCTCGTGCCTGTGGCAGGTGGTGGCCGAGCAGACGCGGCTCCTCAATCTCCTGGCTGCTGGGATCTGCCGTGGGATCTCAGGGAAGTGCCACCGGCCTGTCTGTGCCACCCTCCAGTGGCATGAGGAGGTTAGAAGGGGCATTCACGCCTCAGCAGAGCTCTCCAGGCTGCAAAGGGGGGTCAGGAGCCCCGGCCCACAGGCCTGGCGGGTGGCAGCATGTGCCGCTGAGCTGGGTGGGATGGAAGGGGACTGTGCTCTGGGCCGAGTGATGTTTCCCATTTCCCTGCATCTCCTGCGGGCCACTGGGGCCCAGGCAGGCCCTGCTGCAGGCTGCCGGCCCACCCAAGCTCTCCCTGGGACAAATCAGGCGGAATCAAGGCCAAGAGTGGTTGGAAGGGACAAAGGCGTGTCTGGGACGCTGCGTCTCTCAGCCACGCCCTGGGAGTCCGCTCGGCTCGGAGAGGTGGAGCAACTTTGAGACAAACACGTGTTATTTCCTCATCGGCTGTTGGAACTTTCCCCCCGGTTCATGCCCTGGCCTGCTGCCCTGGGGTCCTGCGACCACGGGGGACAGGCGGGCGCCCAGCGCCGTGGGCCAGAAAGCCAGGGTGGCGCTGGCTTGACGTCGGGCGCTGCGGGGCCGCGCACTCCCCGCAGGAGAGCGATGCATGGGGCTGGCCGAGGCCTGGTGTCCCCATCACTCCCACGCACTAGACGTCGTCCCTATCGTGCCGGTGCTACCAAGACGCTGCAGTCCCCTACGGCGACTCGCAATGAAGAGCCTCATTCCCGGCATTTGCAGCGGATGGAGACGGGTCCCGGAGCCCCTTCTCTGACGCATGGCTCCCCCAGGGCACGTGCTTCTCAGTCCCACGTCCGCTGCGCGTCAGCGTGAGAGGCCAGGCCCGGGGAGGAGGTGCACACCTGGACCAGCCCTGGCCGGCCCCCCCTCCTCTGTGACGTCACTCGGGCCCCGCCCCCAGCCCCGCCCCGCCTTCCCGCAGCACAGAGTTGGCGCAGACGCAGGGCGGGGAGGGCTGGGGCTTGGCCGCAGCGTCCTGTGCCCTGTGCGCCCGTGTTGGCATCGGGTCCTTGTAGCCGTGTCCCCTCCACCCCTGCGCCTCTCTCCGTGGGCGTCACTGCCCCTTCGCCTCAGTTTCCGGCTGCTCTTGGCGGGGCCTGTGCTCACCGCGTGCTGTCTGGACAAGAACCACAGCGTCTCCTTGGACGAGCGGCAGTCACTGGACTGCTCTGAGCGGAAGCCGAACTCCAGCTGAGCGCGCCACACGCACATCCTGAGCATCACACAGGGCACTGAATAACTTGCTATTTCATTTGTATCTCACCTGTTCCAGAAAGATAGTTAACAGAGATGAATGTGATTTAGCAAGGCAAACAAATACTCTAAAGAGAGGTGACGAGAATCAAAACAGGGAAAATGAGAATGGGGAACAAGCTGGAGCCAAGAGTCAGGCTCGTTCACAGAACTCACAGAATCCTACACACTTGGAGGGGCTGGCTACAAATGGAGCTGTGAGCACCCTAGCAGCCACTGGGAAGAGGAGAACATGAAACACATTGTTTGTGTGATACAAAGACGCCATCTATTCGTTTGAAGATCACAGCTGTTCTTAAATTTTAAAGAGAAATATTCCAGAGGTCTTCGCAGAGGTGGCTAAAATAGAACAGCCAGCCTCCTCAGTGATGTTGTTGTAGGATGGGGCCTAGGGTGGCTGGCTCCATGCCAAGTTGCCGTTTAGGAAAAGCAGCTCCGTGGCCTCGTGTGCTGCCTCTCGATGGGCGGGGCCTGCTAACCAGGTGTCAGGCTCAGAGGGATGAGCTGTCTCAGTATCGCTCTGAGCCAAGACTTCAGGAGAACTCGAGCCGCCGTGGGTTTCACAGAGTGGTAAGTCTCTGCCGCAGCCCCTGACCTGGTGTGAGACCAGAAGCAGGCACCGTGCAGATGGCGGAGCACGCTAATGTCACGGCTGGACTCCTAGAGTCCCACACGTGTGGGCTGTCCCTAGAGCAATGGCCGAGACCAGGATGGTGGGCAGGGGGCTGGCCCAGTGGGACTCGGACCCTTGGGCGGGGGGTGGGAGGGCATTCTCAGGAGGAGAAGTCCTCAGTCCTAGGGCAACACTCGTGAAAATGCAAACAGCCCCCGGGCACACGCGTCTCAGAGACGGTGTCGCTATGGCTGCCAACTCCTGGGATGACGCCACTCCACAGAGCCACGGCCGCGCGAGCCGCCGATCTCATCACCGGGGCTGCTTCGCTGCTGTCACAGCATGAGTCACCTCTGGGAGGACAGTCCCAAGATGTAAAGTTCAGAGAACTCCCTATTTCCACAGGATTTGTGAGCTGTCAGAGGCCAGGTCCCACCTGCCCACCTCTGCTGGTCTGGACATTTCTTTATTTCTCGTGCTGACGCAATGGGGACGGGGGGGAGGTACCCGGGTGACGTGGGCCCTGGGCGCTGGCCTGGGCACGGTGCTGCCAGCTGCGACCTCAGCTTCCAGGACAGCCTGTGCTCCTGAGCCCACAATCCCTGCGGTCCCGGGTGGGGTTCCTGTGGGTGTGTGTGGGGCTGGGGACGTGTGTCCATGGCGTGCAGATCGCGCCTCCTCCTGGGAAACACGCGCACCCTCTCCACGCAGCGGGAGGTGACATGGGGTGGGAGCAGGGACACCTCCTGTCCACCCTCCTCCCTGCTCCTAGGGGTGGGTGGCATAATCTCTGGCTCAGATCTGGGGACAATAAATGTGTCCCATGAATGAATGAATGAGCCATCCCTGAAGGACGGCCTTTACCAGGGAAGGGGGCTCAGGAATGCGGAGGGAGGATGGGGAGAGCCTGGGGTCGGCAGCCTCAGCAGGTGGAGCCGCTCAGGGGCGGGACCCTCCCCCGTCTGCGCACCTGTCTGCACACCTGTGGTGAGGGCCGCCGCTCCCCGCACGGTGGAGACAAGCCACGGAGGTTACCGAGGGAGGGAATGAAAGTGTCTCTCCAAGCTCCTCCAAGAGCCGCGCCCTCCTACCACGCCGTATTTCCACGTGCACCGGGCTCGGGCTGCATCTACGCACCTTGGCTTTTTACTGCTGCTCACTCCAAACAGCCGCCTTCCTCCAGGGTCCACATTCTGAGACCGATGACGGCACCGACCGAGCCCCTGCCCCAGCGCGCCTCCCCTCGACACGCTCGCGCACGTCGCTTATTCCTCCAGCCACGTTCCCCGAGGGCCATGTGCCCACCCTCATCTGGGGGCGCGGAGGGTCCAGGGGATGACACTGACCCACGTCCCGCCCTCTGGCGCTCACGGTTGGGAGGGGAAGAGACAAAGGTGGCAGGTGCTGCAGGTCTCCGTGGTCGGAAGGTCAAGGGCGCGGGTGGGGACTGGGGGTCCCGGGACCTGGGGGACTGGCCGTGAGCGGGAGGCAGCCGAGGCCGGCACCGGGACAGGCGCGCAGACCCCGCAGACCTCAGAGCGGGCCCAGGAGCGGGAGGCGCCCCCTGACCGCCCCAGGCCCTCCTGGCACACCTGGCGGGAAGGAAGAAGCGATACCCCATGCAAGAGGTCAAGCGGAGAGCAGCCGCGTGGCGGAACCGATATGATCCTTCTCCGGACTTGTGTGAGAGGCTGGCTCCCAAATTCTCTAGATAAGGAACAGGATGGTCCCAAACAGCTACAGCATCGCAATAAAAATAAGAGGACGTTGGGGCTGCTCTCCCAAGACCATGAGAAGCCGCCCTAGTGAGGCGCTCTGGTGACAAAGACCACGCGGCTGAGATCCTGGTACCTACGGGGATCGAACACGCCCCTGTTTCAGCGGAAGGGGGAGAGAAAATGCGTATTTCTCCTCCCACTGAGACACAGTCAGGGGTCTTCAGTTAGAAGAGCTCGCTGTGCTCTCAAACCAACTCTCAGACGATGCTTCTAAACAGCTTCCAGTGAAAGGTTTGAACCAGACGCGAGCGTTCCACTTGGCTAGAACGTGTCCTTGTCTGAAATCCATTCTGTTTAGGAAACAGCCGCTAAAGAAAGGTGGATGCCCTAGAAACACACAGAGTTCTTTTTCTTGCTACCGTCTGGATTCTTACGGCTTGTGGAGGGCAGGTGCCAACCTCAGCTGGTACCCGGGGGACGGCCGGGAGAGTCTGCCAGCGGGGCTGCCGTCTTCTCCCTCCTCACACCCTTCCCGTCTTATCCCCTCTGCGGACTCCAAATCCCTGTTTCTGAAAACTCCTTCCTTTATTTCTCCTCTTACCCTGTGTCGTGCGTCTAACCGCGTCCTGGGAGCCACGCGGGGACCGTTCCCCGCACACGCCCAGCAGAACTCCTGTCCCTGACCCGCCCTACCCTCAGCAGAGTCTGGCCACCCCTGTAATCCTGACATAGACGCACCCAAGTGGAGAGGAATGCTTACATCTTTATTTTTCCATTTAGTTTTTTTTTTTTACTGTAACTCCTCTATACCCTAAGAGACCCTAGGTATAATAAAAGCTTTGATACATGTTCTAAATTATTGTATTCCTTCATTTTATTTATAATTCAACAGCGAATACTCTTCCCTGTGCAACATAGAAATGATTAAATAAATGGGAGTTATAATGAAATCAATAAACAGCTTTAGAATTTATGTTTCTGATTTAAAAAAAAAAACAGAACAGATAATTGAGTGCCTGTATATAAGACACAATCCTGGTCCCCACAGGATGTTCAAAGTGAGATTGACCTTCTGCTGTGTGACTTGGGGACTGCTCTGACACAGGAGGGGTCGGGGTGGCCTCGGGTCCAGGCTGGGTGGCTCTCGGGACACGACCCCGAAACACAGAAAAGAAACGGGACTGAGCTTTCGGTTCCGCAGTACGAACCCATGTCCTACTCTCAGACTTGTGTCATGTGACCATGTGTACACAATATCTAATAGTCACTCGACAAATATTTACCGAACACCTACTACGTGTCGAACAGCTCCAGAGGCTTCCATCAGGAAAACAACAAAATATCATGTTCAACTTTTATGAGAATGACATCATCTCCCCATGTATCAGTGATAATATTCGAGTCTAATTAACACTCGTCTCTTCTGCCTTCTTAAGCAGTAAACTGTTCTCCTGGCCTAAGCATCATTACTCTGGAGTGGTTGTTTGGATATTTTTTAAAATGTGCAGGAAGAGTAGAAATATGCGACCTAGTTTCTAATATGCAAGACGAAATTATGGAGCAGGATGGGGCAGGCTGTTTTCTCACAAGAGGACTTCCCAAATTCTTTCGCTTCCTCCTTTAACAAATGAAAGGAAAAGACAGAAAAGCCACCCCGCTGAGCTGAGGATGCTGGCAAGTCGCCTTCCTGCCGCCAACAGAGCGCAAACTTCGTAACTGGAACATGGCGTAGGGAACTGAGGGACGCCACGAGAATGAACGTGAGGATAAACGGGAGCGCGAGGGGCGCGGAAGACACCACGTGGGTCCTTGTGCACAGCCACGGGACGGCCCCCTGAGGACAGAAAGTGGCTCTTGCCCCCCAAGCCCCCACTGCTGTTTTGGGGGCCACAGCCCTGCGGCCGCTGTCTTCAGAAGACCTGTCTGCAGGGCTGTTCCCTGGCTGGCATCTGGGGACTCGACTGTCAAAACTGTCCGTGTCAGTAAGGTTGTTCTGTCTACTTGGGGCACCGACCGCCTGCTGACGTCTGGAATCTGAGTTTCTATAGCTGTGGCCGGTGCTGCCGTGTCTGATGGCCCCAGCAGGACCCTGGCTGAGTCTCAGGTGGGCCCCGCGGAGACCCGGCACATGGGTGGGCCCTGCAGAGACCCGGCACACGAGTGGCTGCATTTTGCAGAGGCAGAGGCACCCAGAGGGGATGCAGGACACTGAACACAACTTCTCTGGGCCTCCTCCAGGTTCTGGATATGTGGCCAGGTGGTGGCTGGGTGCAGTGGCCAGAGGATGCCCAGATTTGGCCTTTTCAGGCCACCCAGATCAGGTCCCCTTGGCAGGGCAAGGTGACCACCATGGGGACAGGACTGACCACTGGTTTGTAGCTGAAGGAGCAAGCTGAGCTGAATGGGCCGGAGTCCAGGTCCTGGTGGGCGGGGGGCTGTGAGCTCATCAGCACCAGAGGCTGAGGCAGCCCCCCCCTCATTCCCAGGGCCACCTGAGGGAACAGACGGCATGGGGACCGCCCTCAGGGCGTGTTAAGCGTGGACACTGACAGAGGGCTGCTAGAGACCCTGGCGGGCACCGAACCTCGGCAATGAGTGCAGTTCTGGTTCGTTTTCCCGCCGTCCTGTGGGAGGGGCAGGAGCGGGAGACCCTCTGGGTGACAGATGACAGGCCCGTCAGCGCCCGGGAGTGTGAGCACCGGCCTCTCTGCTTGTCTGCAGCTTCCTCGTCGTGAGGCTCGGGCTCCGTGAACGCTGTGCGCGTCCCGCCGGGCCGGCGCAGGAGCCGGTGCCCTGTCTCACCGTGGGCGACGCCGCGCGGCCTCCTGGCGGAGTCCCAGTCACCCGTCTCCGGGGGTCCAGGCCCCTCCTCCATCACCCGAGTCCCTGCTGGGTGATCCTGGCCCTGCTCTCGTGCCCCCCAGGGCTGCGGCCTGCGGACCCTGCCCGACGCGGTCCTCGCACTGCTGGAAGCGGCGATGTCGAATTTGAAAGAAGAATTCTTCGGAGATGGCAGGGGGAGCCCGGAGAGGTGAAATGTTAGACGAAGGAGGGGCAGCGGCTCGCGCAGCTCCCCCACCCTCAGGAAGCCGCCAGGGCCGCTGGGAGGTGCCCGTGTCGCCCTCGGCACGTGGGATGAGCAGGAGGGCAGAGCCCTTCCCTGCCGGAGCCCGGAGAAGGGGGATACAGGCTGGGGTCGCGCTGGTGCCCTTCCCCTCCCTGCCCCTCCCCCTCTTCCCTCTCTCCTGCCCTCCCCATCCCTCCATTTTCCTTCTCTCTCTCCAATATTTTATCCTCGATATCTTTCTCCCCAGGCACAATACGATTTCAGCGAATGTCTGCATTTCTTTCAAGTTCAAACAGACCCGCTAATCCTCGTCAGAGACACTAGCACCGCAAACCGGGGGACTTGCACACCGGCGGCGTCTGTGGCTGAGTTCTGTGGAGTCGCACGTCCTCGTGGACACGAACTGGACCTCTTGGTGCCTGCAGGCAAGTCGTCCCCCAGGCGCGAGTCCAGTGACGCAGGACAGGCGGCGACCCAGGGGCCGTGTGGGAAGGCAGCCGGCTCTCCAGTGGCTGGGACACCCCCGTCACGTGCGGATTGAAGCCGCGTCTGGATGGCGTCTCCAGGCACGACCCTCCCAGCCGGCCTCGCTCCTGGGCAGCCGCCGGGCCTGACCGAGCTTCGCGCCGTGCGAGAAGGGCCCGTGGTAGCGACATAACCTTTGACCCTCAGTCCGTGTGTGACGCCAAAAGTAAGACTTCGCAACAGAGATGAAAGCTGGCTTGCTGTTATTTACTTTAAAAGCAATGCAAGCCCTGACGGAATAAGGCGTCTACCGAAGAGTGAGTCGCTTTCACTCACAGCCGAGGAAAACGGCTTGATCGATAATATCGACACGCAGTTGACTTTCCTGTTAAGGCACCTTTAGAAAAATCTTTACAGCAAAACCATGCCCCAATTCAACCAAGCCAGAGAAAATCAACTCAGACAAGAACCGCCAAGAGAATTAAAAGTTACAGAACCAACTTTACAGTCAGCAAACCCACACCCAGCACAGCAGGGTCCCAGACGCACCGAGTCTGCCCTGTCCTTGCTGGGGATGGGCGAGGGAGGGGTCAAAGACGTCAAAGCCCAACCCCCGTTTGGCTTAAAGTGATGGTTTAAATGTGCATTTCAATAAAGGCGTCAAATCTGCCCCCCACCCCAGCAACAACTCATGTTTGGGCACTGTCCCCAAAACAGCTATGAGGCCACAGGACATCAGCTCAGACCTAGGGCACTTCTGGCTTCATGGCAGAAATGGACCCATCTCCCAGGCAGACCACGAGCTCCGGCCAGGCGGCTCTGTCCTCGGAAAGGGTCCCGTCTGCCCCGTCGGGGTCCTCAGATGATGCCCTCCCCAGGGTCAAGGGCCCCTCACACAAACACCACCCCGAAGGAAAACGTGCTTTTTCATCTCCAAGATGTGGCCTCAGCCACCAAGGTGACAATGCCACACTGACGGTGCTGGAGGCGGCAGCAGTGGCCCCGAGTGGGAGCCCAGCCCCGGGCACCTGGCATCTCCAGGCCCAGGTCGGCAGGGCACCTGGACAGGTGAGCAGGCCCACCTGCCGCTGCCCTGGGGCCGCCCGAGGCCGAAGGCTCCGTGCTGTCTTGCTCTCCTCCGACCAACACGGATGGCTCCTCCTTGGGTCCTGCTGGCTGTAGAACAAGCCACAGTCCCATCTCACACTCACTGTGCCCATCCCGCATCCCGCCAGGGCCCGGGAACCTCCTCCCAGCCCTTCCTGGACCAGGACCTGCTGCTTCGTGCCCATCGGGAGCATGTTTCCTCCTGCTAAAGAACCTGCTTATCCTTCTCCTCCTGGCGTCCCAAAAGCTCGAGACCGACCCTAGAACTGCCCAGACGGCTGAGGGGTGGCCGTCCAAAGTACGGACCAAACCGCCAGGAATTGGTGCATGTAAGAATTAAACTCGTGGCCTCGGCCCCTCGCGCAGGCTCCAGCCACCGAGCTGAGTGGTCAGGACTCCATCATCGGGGGTAGAAGGGGTCCGGGGTCAGGGCGTGTGGCGCCAGGTGGGTTCGATCGCACACGGACCTGCACACAGACTCACGGGTCGCGCCGGACGGGGAGATTCTCAGGGTCAAACACGAAAGCGAACACAGATGCGCTGTCTGGGGGGGTCTTAGCAGGAGCAGCAGGAGTCGTCTGAGGGAGAGAAACCGTCTAAATCCCACACACGTGTGTACACGACACGCCCCCCACATCCCTCACAGAGAGGAAGACCAGGGTCGTACTCAGAGAAGTTACTGGAAAATGCCCGAGACGACCACATGTCCCACCGACCGTCCACACGTCTTTCCAGCACAAACACCCGGTTCTGAAAGAGGAACCCGAGGAAGACGGACGATGAGAATGAGGCTTTGTCTCCTGACACAGGAGAGGCGCCGCGGTGACGACCGTGCTGGCTCCTTAACTAAGAGACTCTCGCGTGCATGGCGCCGTCTGCCCCCCGTGGAGGTGCCGGTGTGTGCGAGTTCGCTGTATTTATGTCGTTATGCTATTATGAGGTGCTGTAACGGACACTCCCGTACAGCGCGGGTCACACATGGCGTGCTCCCGACACGTAGCCCGGGGGCTGATCAGTCGGGATCCACCAGGCGCGCACTGGAGCGCGGTCTGTCCTGACCTTCGCACTGTGCTTGTTCAATCTGGTGAAAGCAATCTCAGTCATGAGAACTGCACAGACTCAGAGCTCACAGAGCCAGCGGGGCCCATGCTGGCGCTGGCTGATCCTGTCCATGAAAAGTCCTGCAGAGAGGTTGAGGTTGCACACGGGGCTCTAGGAGCCACACGTCAGCACAGAAAGTGCCGGAAGGACGGCCTCCTGCACGCATGCCTGAGAGCAGAGTCCACGCACTCCCCACTCGCTCAGACGTGGACACACGTCCCCTGGACTCCCGGGAGATGCCATGGACCCCACTGCCGAAGGACGTCTCTAAGTCCTGCTCCTGGACCAGGTGCTGCCTGCTTTGCCCCAGCAGGAAAGTGAGGGAGAAGACAGGCGTCTTCCCAGAGGCCCTGGAGGCCGGGCTGGGTGTTCTTTTCATCGGGTGTGTTTTCTAGCCCAAGAGCCTGTAAATTCAGGGTGGGCAGGCGAACTTACTTCTGACGTTAAAGATACTCAGGCTGTAAGTGAGAGGAGGAAAAAATTGGGATGAATATTTTCAGTTCTTCTTTCAAAAACTATCCCTAAATTCTGCTTTGAGGGGGCCACAGAGCTGGCAGCACGTGGAAGGTACCAAACTCATCTGCTGTTTTCCGAGTGGCTCATAACCTCATACGCTCTAAACACCTGCAGGAGTCAGGGGGCAGCATCCAGGCCCCAGGAGCCAAGACAGGGCCTGGCTCGACCCTGGACCTCAGCGCCCCAACCTGTGCAGTGGTCCCCGGAATGACGCTGGCCTGCAGCGGGTACCCCGAGGGGCTGTGCTCACCTGCACAGGCTGCTGGGCTGGGGACCTTCCTGCCTGCAGGGACGGCCTCGGCCTCAGCTCCCTGGGCCAGAGGGAGGCATGTGGGACCCAGTGCCCTGCAAAGGGCTGGAAAAGCAACTGCCCCCTGCGGCAGCCAGGGGCTGACCCACTGCAGAGCAAACCGATGGACCCGGGTTCTCAGCGTTTCAAATAAGCCCTGACCCCAAACCACGAGGGCCTCTCTGCAGCCCCCGGAGCACTCTGCAAAGAGAAGGAAACAACCCCACGGTGCTGGTGGGCTTGGGTCTGGAGTGGCTGGTAAGTCATGAGGTCGGGACATTTCTGGACTTGCTGGAACTGATGCGTGAGGCTTCTCAGAGGAAACTCTCCCCTCCCCAGCAGCCAGACGAGCCCCGCAGCGGGGGGACACCGGCCGGAGCCGGAGCTGCCATGGGCCCTGCCGAGGAGCATCACCCCTTTGAGCTTCTGTTTTCTCGTTTACAGCAGCAATTACGACAGCTATTTCCTAGCGTTGCCGTGTGAGTTAAATACAACCACGTACATGTGTGCGCACAATCTCGGCGCAGCGCCAGGACGTGTTGATTAGGCATTTAAAACGTGGTGATCGCCAGCGTCTGGCCAACCCGGGGCCCTGGCACGTAGCAGAAATAAAAAAGGGGTCCATCAAGTTAAATGAAACGCGTTTGCGGAACACGCTCTGCGCTCGGCCTGTTTGGTAACGGAGCGTTCACATAACCACTCCTGCGTTAAGTCTTCACTCGCAGTCGGTGCTCGGGGTGTGGGGACACCTGCCCCTCAGGCCTCGCGTGACCTGCAGCAGAGACCTGGGAGCCCAGAGCAGGGCCCGCCTGGCCCCAGGCACACCCAGAGCCCCGAGTGCAGCTGCCCGAGGCCGGGACACCAGGGACTCATCAGCACACTCCTGTCTCCACCCTAACCCTAAACTGCAGGAGCACAAAGTGAGATTCCGAGGCCCCGGCACAGTGGATGGGGCCCCGGGCAGCATGGGACGCAGGGTGGGGGGCGCGGGCCGGCGGGGGAGGAAGCGGAAGGGCCCGGAAGCGTCGAGCTCCTTCCCAGGCGAGCACAGTCAGGCGGCTGCCGCGCCCAACGGGGGTGAGATGGGCTCGGGCGCGGGCTGAGGATTCCGTTTCTCCCTCTTGCTCAGTGCTTGGTTTTCAGAGTGAATAATGGCTGCCCGTGTCTGCGCTCACCAGCCTGGTCGTCCGGTGCCAGGATGCGAGAGCCGGTGACCAAGCCTGCGGGTCTGCCTGGAATCTCCTGTGCCTCCTCCCGCCCGGAGTCTGCCCTCGTGGCACCGAGCGCCACTGAGCTCTCGCTGTGCAGAGTGTGTGGGGTGCTGTGGACCCCAGCCTCCTCCCCCGCCGGCAAGCCCTGCGTGGTGTCCCCAGCCCTGCAAGCCACATCAGGACGCGCACCCGAGGCCAGGCGTGTCCCAAGTCCCATGTTTCCCAGTTTTTATTTTTGCTCAGCGCTCTCAATTTGACGCGAGTTCAGTATTATTTAAGTAAATGGACGCGTGTCTGGAAAACTGCTCGAATATCTACCTTGCTATCGAGTTAAGCACCACGAAGTTTAAGAATGAGGATCGTCCACTGTGCTTCCGGGTGAGCCCCGGGGAAGGGCCGACACGCTGCCCCTCGCTCTGTGCATGTCATTGAGGCCGCGGGCCCAGAAGTGCCGTCCAGACGAGAGGTGCAGGTTTGCACCTGGGGCACACTCTACCGAGCCACGACTACGCCATTCGAGGCCAGGAGAACAAACCGGTGTGCCCCATGGGACTGGGGAGCCGGGAGGACCGGGCCACACCTGGGGCTGCCGCACCAGCCTATCTGTACAGGAAGAGTCTCATTGCAAGGTGCTTGGGGACAGGCGCCCACACGGGAGAGGTTACGTCTGGAAGAGAAGCAGCTCCTTCGAAAATGCCGAAGGTGCCCAGAACCTTAGCATGACGGGTCTTAGCGTCTTGCCCCGGGAGGTGTCCTCACCACAATAGGCCACGTGTCATTGGTGGCCCGGACGTGAGCAGGTCATGAGCCCGTCACAGCCACGGACACAGTAAAGACTCTGCAAAGTGAAACCAAAGTTCTCCGAGGACGACAGCTGTGTCGGCCAGCCGGGAGCTTGTTCCCCGGAGTTTGTGCCGAGCAGGGACCTGCGGAACGATCTTGCAAACTGCGTTATCGCCACCTTGAGTGCCCAGTGTGGGGACACACACGGCGCCGGACACAGGCCGAGAAGGAGAGTCCCTCCCGCTCAGGGCGCGTCTGGCCTGGGAGCGTGTGCAGCACGCCGGCCTTGGGTGGAAGCTCGGGCAGGCCGCTGCCAACTGCGTCTGCAGGGCCCGGCCCCCGGGACAGGGCGACTCACTCACACGCGTGTTTATCAGTACAGATTGGTGCCTGTGGGAGACACGATGGTGTCTCCAGGGACCCCCAGGCCCCCATACGTACGGGGGAGCACTCGCGAGGATTTGGGGGGGGGGTCAGAAGAGGACAGCGTCCGAAAGTCACCGGTTTTCTTTCTGCCGGTCCTACTCAGTGAGAAATTGCCGTGGGAAAACAAATCTCACTCGCCACGGCAACCGCAGCCCGGACACGCCGGGGGCGGCTGCCGGGAGAGTGGGCACGTCTGCGTCTGCGCGGGAAAGGGAACGTTCGCTGAGGGTCGCGGCGTAGGTCCCCGGTACGTGTAGAGATTCGTCACACCACGGACCGGGAAACTGCCGACTGTGAGCAGCCAGTCTGTTGGGAGTAGCGAGGCATCTTGACACAATTCTGACGTGGGCCCTAATACGGCGCTGTGTGGGGTGTGGGGGCTGTGTGTACTGTTTGTGGGGTTTGTGGGGCGTGGAGTGTGAGAGCAGCACCGTGTGTGTGTGGAGCGTGTGGAGCGTGCATGTATGTGTGTGTGTGAGTGGGGTGTGTGCATGTGTGTGTGTGGGGTGTGGTGTGTGTAGTGTGTTCATGGCGTGTGTGGCATGTGTGTATATATGTGTGCAGGGTGCAGTGTGTGGCATGTGTAGTATGTGCACGTGTGTGGGGTGTGTGTATATATGTGTGTGGGGTGTGGTGTGTGTAGTGTGTGCCGTGTGTGTACATATGTGTGCGGGGTGTAGTATGTGCCATGTGTGTGGGGTATGTGTACGTATGTGTACAGGGTGTAGTGTGTGGTGTGTGTAGTATATACACCACGTGTGTGGGGTGTGTATATATGTGTGTGGGGTGTGGCGTGTGTAGCGTGTGGGGTGTGTGTATATATGTGTGTGGTGTGTGTAGTGCGTGCCGTGTGTGGGGTGTGTGTACATGTGTGTGGGGTGTAGTGTGTGGTGTGTATAGTGTGTGCACCGCGTGTGTGGGGTGTGTATATGTGTGTGGGGTGTGGTGTGTGTAGTGTGTTCACCGGGTATGTGGGGTGTGTGTACATGTGTGTGCGGGTGTAGTGTGTGGCGTGTGTAGTGCGTGCACCGCGTGTGTGGGGTGTGTGCTGGGGGTGCCGTGTTGAGCCGGCCCTGCAGACCCCTGGAACTCCGGCCCCAGAAGAACGCGCTTCGGGCACCGTGGACGGCGAGGAGGAACCGGTCGCTCCCAGACCCGGACGCTGCTCTGCAGCAGGCGGCTGCGTCGTCCGGCCCAGGAACCGGCGCTCGCCAGCGGAATGGCAGAGCTTGTCCAGAAGCAGACCCAGCGATGCCGGGATTTGGCCTGCGATGAAGGCGGCATTTCAAACCAATGGGTGAAGAATGAATTATTCACCAAACGTAACTGGGAGAATAGATATCCTTTTGTAAGAAAATGAAGTGAGATTCCAGTATAGAAAATCAGACGGGGCAAAATCTAAATTTAAAAAACAATTAACTATAAAATAATTAGAAGAAAATATAAAATACTTGATTATCTTGGGGCAAAACTGTCACAAAACCTAAGCTATTTTTAACAATCCAGAAGTATTAAGAGACGAATATTTCCCATATACAAATAGCTCCTACAAATCGGTAAGGGAAAAGGCATGCGGATATCCTACGTGCTATCGTAGGACCAGGCAAATCGTGAAGAAAAAGTGCCAGTGGAAAACGTACATGAAAAATGTTCATTCCTGTGATAATTTAAAAACGCAAAGATTAAGTATTTTTTTGCCCATTACACTGGTAAAAGTTTAAAAGTCTGATAATATTTATTTTTTTACATACTCTCTTACACATATAAATCGGTAAAGCCCTCTCGGAGAGTAATTTGGCAATAAAAATGCACATACTCTATGAGCAAAAAAGATCCTATTTCTTGTAATCGAATTTACAAAAATTATGGCATAAATGCATATGTTTATATGGAGATAATAACTCCAACACTGCCTGCAATAGCGAATAAACAAGTAGAAAACAAGCTATCGCTGAGGGCATTTAAATATTTTATGTGACTAACGAGGATGAGAGATGTCTGTATGCTCCACGGGGACAGATGTCCACATCCCAGCGCTTGTGGTTACGTGTTTTCAGCAAATCACGGAGCAACATGCAACACCCTGTTTGAGTTTTAACAACGAAACAGAACAAAATCCAACAAGAAATAACGCTCGGAGCCCACACACCCCAGTGGACGCTGTGCTTCACACGCTCAGGAAGGGGGGCAGGCGCCGGTCCTGGTCTGAGGTCAGGGCCGCACGTGGCCTCCGCCCCAGGCACCCCCACCCGCCGTCCCCCAACTCAAGGCGACAAGAAGACCTGGGGCGTTTTTATTCATGTGTCTTATAATCAGGCTTTTAACCAAGAGCTTCCTCTGCGTTTTTATGTCTCTTTGGCAATAAAAAAAAGTTTGAGATAGAACCTTGAACTTCAACGATTCTTAATATGCCAAGCCTAAAACACAAAGCAGTATTCTAGGAATGTTCTGGAAGGGTATCTGCGAGGACCTGCTCCCGTAAGACAGGTGGGGGCCTCACCCGCCAGCGCCCACAGCTCACCAGGCTACTCGAGTGTCCGGAACCGGTTGGGAGGCGTCCCCGGGCGGGTCCGGGGCTGGACATCCTGGGGCAGGTCTGGGGTTGGGTGTCCCGGGGCAGGTACTGGCACTGAGCCCCAGGAGATGAGGACCTGGCAGATTAACACAGGGAGGCTCTGTGCCCCACATGCACCCCGGGGGTGACCAGGGCCCGGGCTGGAGCTGCCAGCCATTTCCCAGTCTCGAGGGTCATGAAGGCAGGGCCCATGCCGGCCTGTGCGGGGTCCAGGCCACGGCTGCCGGCGCTCACAGCCCGCGAAGCACCTGGCTGCTGCAGGGGCAAGACCGTGCACCTGTGGGAGGAAGGGCCGTGTCTGAGGCCACGTGGGGTCGGGGCTTGCTGAGAGCAGCTTCTAGAAGCTCCTGTGTGACTCTGCACTAGTCACAGCCGCCCCCACCTGCATTTGTCCTCCAGAAAATCCCCGACTTGCCTGACAAAGGGACCCACGAGGCAAAACAGATACGGACGATGGCAAAGCCCCCTGAAGGCCGCGGGCTGCCGCATGTGATCACCCCGGCGAGGAGGCAGGTGGCAGCCGCGGCTGGCTGGGGGAGCCCTGGACACGCACGCTGTCCTCCACACCTCCCGTGTGGCTGGGTGCACCCCACATCCTTCTCCAAGTTCCAAATTTGGTCCAGAAAAGTGACCAGACCACCTGTGACCACGTCCTCCCTCTTTTTGCCTGAACATGGCAGTCCAAGCCCCACCATCCGCTCCTTCCCGAGGCTGAGAGAGCCGTCTCCGCCGCCACCAGCTCCCGGGTCCGGCCACACCGGGGCCTCCATGGGGAGGAAACCACCACGGTTCCAGCTGGACCCTCTGTCCCCCGCCCTCCTGGCAGGGGCCGCAGGTGTCCCCATCGCGCCCTGGGGAGGGAAGGATCCCCTGGGGGCAGGTGTGTTCCCAGCATCCCGTGCGTCCCTGGCAGGTGTGTCCCCAGCATCCTCGTGTCCCTGTTCTCCCCTTCTCTGCCCTGGCTGTCACTGAGGCCCTGGCTCTCCCTCACGGCTCAGAAACACGCACGTCCTGGATTCTGCTTTTGTCTGATTTTGTCTGTTCTTCCTGGGCCTCGTCTGGCTGCTCTGGCCCCGCTTAGCTCCAGGCCGACTGAGGTCCCGTCCAGACAGACGCGGCAGCAGCCAAGGCAGGTGCAGCCCAACAGACAGCACTCGCAGGGGCCGGTCCGCAGCTTGGGGACATCATATTTTAGGCCATTTCTTTCTCTGCTGCCCCAGCGAACGGTGTCACTGTCACCCTGTCAATAAATGGCAACAGCCACCTTCCATCGCACTCCTGCCCGTCTCAGGCGGGCGCTGGCCGGACCTTCGCTCCTCAGCCTCGCGGGAGCCCACGAGATGGACCTTCTCCTGCCCATCGTGCATGTGAGGAAACAGGTCAGCAGGACGGGGGGTGGCTGGGGGTCTGATCGCCGTTACACGGAACAGCCGGGATCTGATCCAGCAGCTCTCCAAGTCCCGTGTCGGTGTCTATCAGCTGAACAGGCCACGTGGCTGGCTACGCCCGACCACCACGGCCTGTCCCTGGCCTGCGTGTGTCCTGGAGGGCGCGAGACACCCAGCAAAGGCGCGAGACACTCACACGCCCGCCTGCGTCCTCAGCTATGGTGTGACAAGCCCAGAGGGCGTGGCCGGCCCCACCTCCAGGCTGAGGGCAGGGGCCGGTCAGGGACCACCGGACGTTCCCTCCGAGGTCGACCTGGGGCCCGGGCGCTAGACGTCTCCTCGTGGTGTCCGGGCTGCTCTCTGCCCACACCCGCCCCTCTCGTGCCCACGGCTGGGGGCTCTACGGGAATCGATGTCGTTTTCTCACGGCTTGTGCCTTGTTCACTCAAGATTTAGCCAATACTTTATTAAAAAGAGAGAAAGGTTCTTTGCTTTTAAAAAAATCTTTTGCGACACGAACACCCAGTACGCAGCCTGCTCCCCAGTGCCGTTGGGGGGACGTCACGACGCGATCTGTGTGCCTGGTCTCCGCACGGCACAGGCAGGAACTGAACTGAGACCGGCGTGCGGCCGACCCTGCTCGTCCTGCCTTAGAAGTCGGTCTCCAACTTCACTTGCGCGGTGCAGTGACGGCGAATAAGGACGAACGCCACTCGCTGGACACTGTCTTCCCGTCTCCAGGACGAACGGGGGTGACTTATTCATGCATCAGACTGCCCACATTTCAGGAACGCACGGGGAGAGCTGGTCGCTAATCCACTCGAGGGGGACGCTCTCCCCGGGGCTGGCTGCACAGACGTCCTGAACGCTGAGCTCCACGTGGAAACGGCGCAGGTCTCCGCTCCTGCCCCACGGGGCCGGCTGTAGGTGGGTGACGGGATGTAGGAAAAAGCACGTATTTTCAGCCCGCGTGAAAGCAAATGTCACCTTGGAAGAGGAAAGAGCAAACGTTCCAAAGGCATAAAAACAATTATTTACTCTGGGGAGAAACCTGATGGACGTTACATGGTTTGTTGCCAAACGGTCTTCAAGGAAAATCCACGGGAGAAGAGGCCGCTGCACACGCCAGATGCAGGCGGCCCCGGTGTGACCGGCAGCGGGAGGGAATCATCGCCGTGGTGAAGAGCTTCCCTGTGCCCAAGTATTTGTCCTCGGCTTCCCGCGTCCGCCCAGAACACACTCGGTCCACTGGGAGCTTGCGTGGCCTTTCCTGTTCGGTGGCTACGGACACCACTGATTTGCTATCTTGTCGTTCTGGGGCTGAGAGTCCAAACCGGGCTCCGGGGGGCCGTGGTCGAGGCGTCGGCAGGTGCACGCTGCTGCCGGCTCCGCGAGAAGCTACCTCCTCCCTCTCCTGGCACGTGGCGCCGCTGCGCCTGGAGGTTCGTGGACCTGCCTCCACCCAGAGCCGTGGCCTGGCGTCTCCCTGCAGCCCTGCTGGGCCACACGGCCTTTCCTCCGTGGGCGAGGAACGCTTGACCCAAGACCTGCCCTCCCGACAGAGTCTCTGCATACGGCGTGGCGCCGTGGACCGATCTGTGCGGCTCATCGCCAGGACTCTCTCCTCTCGGTGCTGTGAGTGCCTCTCCTTGTCCCCCCCGGCCCACACCGTCACTGCCTGGGCACGTTCGATGGCTTCAGACTCCACATAAACGGAGACCGCGCGGAGTCTGGGCATCTGTCTGTCTGCATCTGGCCTATTTCTCTTGACATAATGTCCTCCAGGCTCATCCATGCAGACCCCGGCTCTGCGTGCACACACACACGCCAACGGTGCCGAACCGAGCTCCTGATGCCCTGTTGGCCTCCGCGTGTCCAGCCCCAGGCCCAGGGCCACGCGATTTTAGCCCAGGCTACCCTGGGAGGATGGGGACCGCACATCCTGGGGCCACAGCACCGTCCTCAGCGCCGAGCCCATGCTGGACTCTCGCGCTCACAAACGGGAACAGGTGCAGCTTCCTGCTGACCCTCGCGCCCAGGCCCACAGGAAACAAACCTGCGGAGGTTCCGTGGCTGAGGAAGCGAGCGTGACCTGCGCCCGCCCACCTCCCGCCAGCTCACTCTGTCCTCCTGCTATTCCCACCGCCACGTCCATGCACCCCAGGAGCCAGCACTGTCCTTCCCAGCTCCTAGCCGGGGAAGGCTCCCTTCCGAGGGCCGTGGATCTGTGCAGGGAAGGCAGCTCGGAGGTTCTGCAGGCTGAAGGGGTCACATGACTGGGTCGAGCCTCTGCCCCGCGAAGCCACGCACTCTCCAGGCCTCTGCTCCCGTCTGGAAGAGGCACTGCCCTGCCCTCCTCTGAGCTGCGGGTGTGAGACGGAGGGTCGACCCAGCCCCTGCTCAGGACCTGCAGAGACCTTCCGTCTACGCAGGTCGTGGGGCCTGCCCTGGGTTGTGCATCTGATGACTCCAGAACCGGTCTGGGCTCGGCCAGCGGTGCGGGTGCCGTCCGCAAGTTGGGGGCCCTGACGGCCTCCAGTGGGGGGTCTGCGTCCTGGGGGCACAGCATAAACTTGGGGGGCTCTCCCAGCCCTGCTCTAGCGCTGGGCAGAGCAAACCCCGCCTGCCTTCTTGGACCCGCAGGGGCCAGAGTCGCCTTCTATTTCTGTCTGGTTGCTCGGGGCAACCGGAGACATACTGACAAACAGGGTGAGATTACAAACATGCTGACGAGAAGCCCTCACGAGTGCCGCAGCCTGCAGAAAAATCACCACCTGGTTTACGAGAAGGATCTGGAAACACAGCAGCCATCTTCCACAGAGGGGCCCCTCGAGAGACGTAAGGGGCTGTCGCTGTGGCCATGCAGGGGCCCCGTGCCCAGGGGGAGGCAGTTTTCCCTGGTGGGGGAGGAGGAGGGAGGAGGAGCCGCATGGTCCCTGCCGCGGCGTCTGCAGGGGTGGGGGTGGGTCCCGGGGTGGGGGAGGAAGGAAACAGGGCAGAGATCTGGGGCAAAACCCCCTCGACCGGTCCTGGCTGCACCAGAGAACCTGGGACACACCGTGAGGCGCACAGCGGCTGTCAGAGCTGCAGCGGCACCCCCTCCCGCGAGGACGCCGCACCATGCACTCAACGGGCTTCACACCTGACTCCGTGGACGCTGGCACAGGGGCAGGGAGGGGCCGCCCAGTCCAGCCACTGTTCTCCTGGTGGGAACATTTCCATGAACCCAGAGCTTCTGAAACCAGTGAGCCGCTGCCCTTCTCCCTGTGCAGTGAGGCCACACACGTGTGTTCCACGCTACGAGGACTTCACGTCCCTCTGTCTCCCACAGGCCCTGCAGAGGCTGCAGACTTCGGGTGTGACACGCCCCGAGACACCTGCCACTCAGGGAAGAGCCGGCCATTGTGTCCCCAGGGCCAGGCCCAGCTCACGCCGCAGTGTCAGCGAGCAGGGGGTGGGGACGGCTACCGCTGCGTGACCAGTTGGTGGCAGGAGACCCGCCAAGTTGGGGGAGGGCTCTCCGGTGGGGCAGGGACACGGAGGAGGCTGCGGTGAGGGCAGGGGACAGGTACTTGGGGACAGCAGAGCCCACGGAGAGGCTGACACCTTAACTGCTTTCCTATAGAGCATTTTCAGTTATAAGGGGCTTCCTTTTTTTAATGAAAATTTGCCATAATCAGTTAACAAGTTACCTTTTTCTGCAGAGCAAGGAAGAGCTCCTTTTTAGTCAAGTCCTGGTGGGCCTGGACCGTGGGTACTCCCGCCGTGACCTCCAGGTCCTGCGCTGCCCCCGGATTGGGAGACGCCACTGAAGGCAGAGGCGGTGCCAGGTTTTCACACTCGTTTGGTGTTTCCTGAAAGTTCTGTTCTACATTCACCCTCAACACCGCGGCCGTTCTGGGCATGAGGGCAGTTCCTGGCGTGCTCATGTGAGCACAGGGAGGGCAAAGGCAGCAACGCCCCTGTCGTGGGCGGACACCTGTGCAAGTCGCCCTTCCCAGAGGGGCCGCTGGCTGGCGCGGGTGCCCGCGTGTGCCCAGGCAAGCGGGAGACGCCTGGCCGCCATCGCCGCCCGAGCCGGACTTGGAACACTGGTCTGGAGGCCGCCAGGATCCTGTGTGTGTCTCCTGGAAGCATCTCCACTTCCGTCTCTCATCTCAGCTCCTCATTCAAAACAGAACAAGCCAGAACCCCTGTTTCTGAAGACGTGAAATGTGCTGAGCAGTGTAGACGCAGGACTGTCTGCGTGAGAAGCAGCAGCCGGCTCCCCCGTGGTGACCACGTGCCGGGGTACCAGCCCCGGGCTCTCCAGAAGGAGCCGTCAACATGAACAGCCACGCACAGCAAAGTCACTCCCTGCTCCGAAGATGGCCCGTTTGCGGGCAGCAGACCCACTGCAGACAGACAGCAGGGGACCCTGGCTCGTGTCTATCTGACGGGACCAGGAGACGCGGCATCCACCGCCGGAGCCTGCTCCACACCGACTGCCCCGGCCTCACTGACCCAGCCCCAGCCCTGCTCGAGCGGCCCCCACCCAGCGCCAGGCCCAGGTCTTAGCCTAACGTGGCCACGACAAGCCTCCCTATGGTGAGGGGTGGCCACGTGGCCCCAGCTCTCAGTGGCTCTGGGCTCTGGTCAAACCCCTAGTGTCCTTGACGCGTGGGGGCCTGTGTGACGGGCCACTGCTTTCCCCGGGGCGCCAAGAGCCTGGAGACCCCGTGACTGGCCTGGGACGGCGGGGCCAGGAAGAGGGCGTGGCACGGGAGGGCTCGTGTCCCGTGAGATGACGGCCTGTCCTCATCCTGGCTGCTCTGTGGCTGCAGCCGTGAGCATTCCTGCCAGGCACAGCAGGTGATGGTGACCGCTCCAGAACTCGGGGGTTACATTTGGAACGTGACGACCCCCGTGCAAACGCCACCCAGAACGCAGGGCCGCCTTGAGGGTCAGCGGGAAGCAGGGTCGTGGGGACGGGCGCGGGGCAGGTGGGAGGAGGAATGTGGGGGGGAGTCACGGGCCTCGCCCTGCAAGGAGGGGACAGGCCAAGACCCTCCCAGACCAGAGTGAGCGTGTGTTGTGGCCCCGCGCCACATCCGTGGGCAACTCCATCATTTGAAACACGAGACACAGTGAACTTTTCTCCGTCTCAAAATCGGCTTTTTGTCACGGAACCGCAGAGCAGCCTTTGCAGTGGGCTGGGAGGCAAACACCCAGCCCCGGAGGGACGGAAAGCAAATCTCACCCAACTTTAAATATTTGTCTCGCTGAAGCTAAATGATCACATGTAAATGGTGATTATTGTTATTTGACTTCAGGCGACTTTGACATTGACCTTCTGAGACGGTGCTGCGTGCTCCCTTCCGTGTTCGCAGTCCTCCTCCTGCTCTGGACATGGACACGACACGGCCCCCGTGCTCATGCTCCCTTCTGTGTTCGCAGTCCTCCTCCTGCTCTGGACACGGACATGACACGGCCCCCGTGCTCATGCTCCCTTCCGTGTTCGCAGTCCTCCTCCTGCTCTGGACATGGACACGACACAGCCCCCGTGCTCATGCTCCCTTCCGTGTTCGCAGTCCTCCTCCTCACTCTGGACACGGACGCGACACGCCCTGGTGCTCGTGTGACCTCAGCCCCCCCGTCCACCCCCCCCCGTGCCACAAGCGCCTCAGGCAGCCGGGGGCCAAGGCCAGCAAGCGCAGGGCCTGGGAGGAGCCGGCAGGTGCCGGGAGCGTGTTTCTCCGGGCACGGGTGGCGTGGCGGGCTCGGTGCTGGGCCTTTCCGCCCTGGCCCTGGGAGCAGTGTGATCTGAGCCGTCAGCAAACCGAAGGGCAGAGCCGGCTGCCGTCCTGGCGCTCAGTGTTTGTGGAGCAATTGGGAGGAAAACTGCCACTGGGGTGGGCCGGCCAGCCGCGGCCACTGGAAAGAGGCTGGAGCCCGGTCCCCGCGACTGCGACCTGGTTTGGAAACAGGGTCTTGGCAGTGATCGCGCCAGCATGAGGCCACTAGAGTGGCCCTAACGCAGCACCGCCGCTGTCCTGCAAAGGGGACATCCAGATACAGGGACAGAGACGCAGACTTGTGAGCAAGTCCGGGGGCCAAGGTCGCCCAGGACCCCCCGTGGCGCAGGACGGACCCCTCATGGCCTGTCCGGCTGGTGGCTGGGTTGCTGGAGCTCTTAGGACACAGCCTCTCCTCCCCTCCCTGCCCTTACCCCACATCGTTAAAAAAACAGAGCTAATGTTTATCTAAAATACTCCACAAAACCTTACAGATCTCACATATACCTAAAATGTCTATGATCTGCCAGCCTGGAAAAATAGCAAATTATTAGCAGAGCGAGTTCAAGCAATCCTAATTAACGTTTACAGGATCATGTCACCTCCAGCGTGGAGACTCGCAGCCTCACGCCGGGCGCAGGCAGGGGATCGACCGTGCTTGGTGCCAGCCGCGAGGACCTGCGCCGTGATTGCGCGGCTGCTCCTGATTGCATTCGACGCCTGTGAATCCCCCCTCCCCCGGCTATGACACAGTGGGACACTGTCTGTTATTCATCCTTGATGCTGGGACAGGTGTCCGGTATCTGCCCCCTCCAGGATATGTGGGCTTGGAAGTCGAGTTTCCGAGGCTCCGACATCCACGGCCTGGTGGGATCTCAGGAGCGTGTGACGGTGAGGACTGGTCAGGTTTCCAGGTTTTCCTCACCACTGGCCACGCCCTTTGAGTTTCTCAGAAGCCAGGTGTCCAGTCTGCCGTAGCATCGGGGGGTGGACGTCCTGAGGCCGGTTTGGGTCACATCAAGCTTTTCCTTACAGCTGAAAGGAATGATCCTGATGCCCTAATCAGCGCTGTGCCCCTTGGGGGACCTGGAGGTGAGGGGCTTGCTGGGACCCAGACGGGACAGAGGGAGGTCGGGACGGTGATTTTGCGTCTTTCTCCTCACCGTGCAGGTGGGCTGGCCTGAGGTGGCCTGGACTCTAGCCCTGGCAGAGACTGGCGCGTTTCTCTTCCCTGTTGTGCTGGGGGTGAGGCTCCCCCGGAACCGGGAGGGAGCATGGCCAGGTTTGTGCCCAGGGCCCCACCGCGAAGGACACAGGACACTGTCCGTCCACCGTGGAGGTTGGTGCCCCACCTTGGAGACCGTGCCCAGCGTAGGGGGTGACCCGTCCTCCCAGCACAGGCAGGGTTTCTGCCACTGTAGTTGGGGCCTCAGTCGGCAGGTCCCCCTGAGACGTCACATCCAGGGAGCCTCCGTGTGACCCTCCTGTTCCAACAGGCAGTCGCTTCCCCAGGACCCGTGTGTCCCGCGGGTGGATTCTCATGGGCAGCCCTGGCAGACCTTACCCCCACCTCGCGGCAGCGTGGCCTGGGGAAAACGAGGGTTAGTCACCCACGTCAGGCCTGCTGGTCCCCGTTATCCTTGAGACCTCTGGTCTTTAGCCGGACATGTGACTACCTGGAACAAAGTTTCTATTTCCCGCCTTCTCTTGCACCTGGACACGTGATGTGGTTCTGGCCACAGCCGACTGAGAGAGCTCTGCAGCTTCCAGAAGTGTCTCACAGGGAGGACACGTGCCCTGCCTCAGCCCTTCCCCTTCCCACTGGCTGGAATGTGACCACAATGGTGGGAGCTCCAGCAGCCACATGGGACCGTGAGGAGGGTCATAGGCTGGGCGCGGGAGTGACAGGAGGGGGAGGTCCC
>CAUYRT010022223.1:0-27517 GCA_963574885.1 Lepilemur ruficaudatus
TTTTTTTTTTTGAGACAGAGTCTCACTCTGTTGCCCGGGCTGTAGAGTGCCGTGGCATCAGCCTAGCTCACAGCAACCTCAAACTCCTGGGCTCAAGCAATCCTTCTGCCTTAGCCTCCCAAGTAACTGGGACTACAGGCATGTGCCACCATGCCCAGCTAATTTTTTACATATATTTTTAGTTGTCCAATTAATTTCTTTCTATTTTATAGTAGAGACGGGGTCTCGCTCTTGCTCAGGCTGGTCTTGAACTCCTGATCTTGAGCTATCCACCCGCCTCGGCCTCCCAGAGTGCTAGGATTACAGGCATGAGCCACCGCGCCTGGCCCGGCTTCAGTTCTTTAACGTCATGATCAGTGCTGCAATGTCTTGCCCACGTGTCTCTGAGTGCTTTTGTGAGTCTATTTGTAGTAAAAATTCCTAAATTGTCATCACTGTGACTCATGATTTATGCATTTTACATTCAATAAATAGTGTTTAATTGATTCCTTCCCTGAGTCTCACTTTGAAGAAAGGGGCATTAATACCTCCCTTAAGTGGATTGAGGAAGGGTATGGAATAATGAGTCAGATAGAGCAAAGCAAAATGAAGTACGAAAGGGAGTACCATTTGTATGACACAGGCCAAAAGATGCTCAACGCGTCTTCATCTGCTAGAACGAAAGCCAGGGAGTTCTTAATGGCCCATAGTGAGTCACCACACTATAAATTTACATTCACCCACATCCTGCCCGGTAGAGTGAGACGTGACTAGCAAAGCCCAGTCCCTGTGTGGTCAAGCATTCATGAACTCAGGAAAATCCTGGAAATGGGAATTCTTTAATCCTCCCCGACTCCCTCCCAAAAGTTCTTCTGAACAAAACGGAAAAACAGAAAGGCTTTTTCTACCATCTAAAGCAGGGGTCCCCAACCTACGGTGAGTTGTATAATTATTTCATTATATATTACAATGTAATAATAACAGAAATAAAGTGCACGATAAATAAAATGCGCTTGAATCATCCCAAAACCATCCCTTCCTCCCTGGTCCATGGAAAAACCGTCTTCCATGAAAACGGTCCCCAGTGCCAAAAAGGTTGGGGACCGCTGATCGAAAGGTTTGTTCGGCACTTAGCGGTTTAGAGGGCAACATTTGCTCCTTGTAGGACTCTGGGGTAGCTATGACAATAATACCCATCTTACAGATGATAAAGCTATAGACAAAAAGTATTCAGTGACTTTCCCACAATAAAACCAGTAAGTTTTAAAGCTGGATTCAAATCAAGGGCCTCTGGCTACAAAATAGGCCTTCTTCAAAGCAGTGCCGCTTAGCTGAAATCGCTGATTTTGACCCCCAAAATAAACCCTTTATTTGGAGCTAGTACAAGTTATTTGTGAAGCAGTAATTAGCTTTCCGACTGGACGTTTGGGAGCCTGTGAATGCAGCTCCGGGGCATTCGCAGGGAGCTGCCGGGGTTCGAAGCTTCAAGGTTCCTCCCTCAGGTTATTGGGTCAAACTCTAGCACATGTTAGAAAAGAATCAACTCCACATAGCAGAGAGTTTATTGAGCACAAACTCTTAGGAAAGAGATGAGTAAATACTTCTGATAATTAGTCAAAAAGTCCTAAATTAGCAAAGTTTTCTGAGAAATTTGGCATGTTAGGAAATCCTCAGAACTACAGAACTGTGTTTCTGCAACCGTTTGCTGCCCTGTCCACACACACACCCACCTCGGGCAACCAAAGGTCATTCCCAAATGTGCACGCCGTTCGGGTCCTGTTGCCAAGTCAGCAGCAGTGGGTGTTGGCACACGCGGCGCCCCTGTCCGTGTCCGGTTGCCTTGGGTCCCCGTTGGAAAACACAGTTCCCTCAAGTGACAAGAGCTCTGCCTTGTAATCATGGCTGTTAAAAATAGATGTGTACATGCAAGAGGAACAACCATGGGAAGTGGTTATTGGCATTTCCTGTGGTCATACGTGCATCTGTTACCCGCCAACTGATTTCTAGAATGTGATTACAGATAGCTTACAGTAACAGTTGTTATACCAAATACCTGATGAACAAACACACGCGTGACCCTTCAGAAGTACACGTGTGAAGTATGGTGAAATGATTCAGACCCTAACATAAAATAAATCGGCAGAGATCACATGCTTACACATCCAAGGTGTCCCCTCCTTTCCCTCCACTCTTCCTCATCTGCATACGTCCCATCAGTGATCTCATTCGGAACCACGGGGTCAACGCTGTCACCGCGCTAATGAGCCACAGCTCCACCTCCGGTGCTTGACCTCTGCACGGAGCCCGAAACTGGTACAGCCGACTCCTCCTCGCCGTCTTCAAACGACTGTCTAATAAGCGTCTCAAACTTAACATAGAAAATAAAAACAGTACTTTGGGGGGATTTCTTCCCCAAGAACCTATTTCTTTTCTATTCTTCCCCGAAAGAGTAAATGGCACCGTCACTGACCCAGGCTCAGACACACCTGGGAATCATTGCCAGTCCGGCTGTCTCCCTCACATCCCGCCCGTCGGCAGGTCGACACACATCTCTCCACGTCCACGGCGGCACTGCTGGTGCAGGCCACCTCGCCACCTCCACTTCTCACCAGATGACTTAAATAGGGCTGCTCTCGCTCGTGATTCCTGACAACTCATTTCCCCCTGCTAAATCCCTCCAGCTTCCGTCACACTTAGCATGAAGAAATGCCTCGCCGAGACATGTGGAACCATACAGAGTCTAGTCTAACGTCTGACTTACCTCATGGCACTCCAGGAATACTCACTATGCCTCGTTTTTGCTCCTCAAACATACAAGCTCATCCCCTGGGGCATTCGCTGCTCTCTCTTCCTGAGATGTTCTTCACCCAGATCTTCCTGGGGCCGGTTCCCTTTGTCATTCGGGTCTCAGTTCAACGACCATCTCAGGCCTTCCCTGACCATGCAAATCTATATTGCTCCTTCTACCCTCCAATCACCGTCACATATATCACATTACCAGGTGTTATTTTCAATAGCTTCCCCATCACCATCTGAAATTATCTTTTCTTCTTCTTATTTTTGGCCTCCTCCATTAGAAGATAAACTCTTTGAGGATCAGGGGCCTTGGCTGTCTAGCTCTCTACTGAATTCCTAAAGCCTGGCCTGTAGTTTGTTGAATGAATCCCTGACTGACTTAGAGGATATGGGTGAAGCCTCCACTACTCCAAGTGAGAAGCATCATCATGTATTTGATCTCTGCTTCATTTGGGAATTTCTTCTAAAGAAAGAAATGAAGAGTCCACCCAGGACTGCCAGAGCAGTAACAGCTTCTAATAAATAGACCTAATAAATTGACTTGACCCAACTTCTTCATGTTCCCAGATATATAAAAAAGAAAGCCCATGACAAAGGCATCTTTTCACATTTTCTGCACATATTTACTGAGAGCCTGCTATGTGCAGGGACTGTGGTCGGTGGTAAGAATTCAGTTGTGAGTGAAGAAAGAGTCTCTGCTCTTGCGGAATTCAGCATCTGATGGGGGAGACATAAGGTTAACAAGTAGCAACACAAATAAACGTTTAATTATTTTGCTATGAGAGTCAGGATAAAAGCACAAGGAGACTTACGCATCCTGGAAATTTAGAAAAGGGCTTCCTAAGAAACTGCCACGCTGCGTTGGCGTCGAGGCGAACTCACTGAAAATAAGAACCACCGCAACGCCAGCCCTCGGCCCTGTGTGGCTTCCCCTCCCCGCCCCTCCCCTGCCACTCCCTTGACCAGAACGGAGGTGATTTTCTCTACACCCGCAGCGCAAGGCTGGGTGAACCCACTGCATCCAGCAACTAGTCTTGCAGGACTTGCCTGAGGCAGCCCGGGGAAAAGCAGGTGACCCATTTGAGCCAGATTCTCTGTGGTATGTTTGTCTTTGTCCTTCCACCCACCCACTAAAAATCAGTAGGTAGCCAAGAACTTATCCGAGTCAGGAACAATGCCTCCGTGGCTACTAGTACTGCTACTGCACCATCACTAGTTAGCACTGACTTAGAGCCTCACCCGTGCCAGGTAGTGCCCTACGCGTTGACTTCCTGATTTCTTTCCGTGTTGGCCACTGTTGCAGTAACTGCAACCATTCACGTCCCTTTACAGGTGAGAAACTGCTACCCAGAGAGTTTAGCACATTGACTGCCACACTAGAAGAAAAATTTTTCTTGGGGCCATGGTGTTTTATTACAAAAACAGGATAAAAACTTTGAAAATAAAATGGCCCTTTATAATTTAATGAAAAACTTGTTATTTTTTTATTATTTTCTATACATGAATTGTATGCAATTAAATTATCAATATTAATTGTAACAATAAGAATATCAACAAGTAAGATTTTCACAAACCAACTGCAGGGTTTTGGCCAGGGGGCCACCCATCTCATAACCTGCAGGCCACCGCATGGCCGTGTGAGTTGCCTGCGCACCACTCGGCTCCCAAGGTAAAGAGTGAGTTACATATGCTTCATGAGGCCCCGGGCTCAAAATTAGCGTGAGTTAAATACAACTCACATGGCAGTTGATCTGTTAAGTAACTTGCCAAAGGTCACATGCAAAAGTGACAACCCAGAGTTAAAACTCGGTTCTGTCAGCCTATTTTTAACCACCACCCTATGCCTCTTCTCTATGGCAGAAATCAACAACTGGAAACTTCTCCAGAGCAATCTTAATTACTCATGATGTGGAATTAGGCATGTCTGTAGCCCTATACACTTGAACGTAATTCAGGATGAAAGGGGAAGTCTCACTTACATTCAAGGCTTTGTGTTGCTTGATTTTACCAGATGTGAATCCTCCCGGGTAACCTGTTCACTAGTCACATTTTGTACCTTCAAGGCACAGTGTACTTTGAAGATAAGACCTCGTTCTTTCTCAGGATGTTTGTTTGAGTCAGAAACCATTGCGTCCACTTTACAGCTAAGGCAACTGAGGCATAGGACTGGCAAATCAATATGGCCCAAGTTTCATAAGTTGTATCAGAAGACGACAAACTGCAGCTCCCATCTCTCATGCTCCAGGCTGGTTACCTAACATCTCCAAGTATCAACCTCCTCATCTGTAGCACGTGGGACCTAGGCCAGGGCATCTCTAAGAACTTTCCTTCTGCCCAAATTCACGTCACTCGGTGTTGAGTGTAGTGGTCACCAGTTAGCTCTGCCTGCCCAACAAACGTGCTCTTTCCTTTTGGTGCCCCTTGTCAATTTTCCTGTGAGGTCGCCCTCCCTTGATGACCCAAGTACAGCTTTCTGGACAGGGGACTGCAGGACCCATTGATTGATTCCTGCATTCAAAAGAGGAGCGGTGGATTCCCAAAGGGGAATCAAGGTGTCACTAACAGGGACACAGATGCTCAGCATGTGAGACCCTCCCCCATGACCACCACAAGGGGCTACTCCTCAGTGTGTAGAGAACTTAAGCTTCCTGCATACCCGATGCAAGAGGCCCCAGACCTGGGTTCAGTAAGAGCAGAGCCTTCAAGAAGACAAGAAGGGCATTCCAGGGGAACGGACGATAAATGCAGAGTTGACCAACTTGCAAAGGTCAGTCGAGGCTCTGAGGCAGGAAAGCAGGCCACCTGGCTCTCGTTCAGAATTACCTTCTGACCCCTCTGCTCCTTAGCGCCAGAGTCTGCACCGCATTCTCCCATTGCAAAAGGGAGTTTTGCTTTTTGTTTTTTTAACTTTCCAAATAAGCATTATTGATAAGGAAGATCTCTAATGCCTCTTCCTTTAGCAAGAAACGAAGGAAGAAAATCTGGACTAATTTAAGGCCATTTAGATGAGAGAAAGGAAAGATATAAAACAAATGTGGCATCAATACTAAAGAACAAATGAGATTAGGGAGGCAAATGGCAGTGGTGTCACTCTAGACCAGACGCAGCAAAGGTGGCCTGAGAACTGACTGTGTCCTCTGACGCCTTTTATTCAGCGAATATAATGGGGTTTTTCTAAATGTTGAATTAATTGCCAACATTTAAAAACTAAAACATTGTGTGTAAAAAGATTTCACATGTGAGCAATTAGCTAGAATTGAGAAGCAGGTGTCCCCTCTGGGTGCCATAAGAATTTTCTGTCCTCCATGGCTCTCAGAGCTCACTCTTCATGAACAACAACAGCTAGTCCTCCATAGCCGTCCGAATTTTGCAACCTCTGATCTAGACAGTTCTATAGCAGCAACAGCAGCCACTGCCAGGAGCTAACATAGACATTTCCCTGAGCTTTCATTCCCAGTTTTGGGAAACTGAGCTATTCCCAAAAAATGTTGTAGGAACCTACGCTGTTTATCTTGTCATGCTTTGTCAGCCCTGGCTTTGAGGAAGAGAACCCGAATGAATACCCAGGCTAGCTGGAGAGAAAGAGAATCATCATGGGTGGGTTTACACTTCACTTACTCGTCTGCTGTCAGAACCGGGCGCTTAACGTGAATGGCTTGAGGGAAGGTGAGTCAGCGAAGTGAAGATGGAACGAAAGAGTCACTCGCCTGCTGCAGATCTGCCAGGCAGGGGACCCAGGAAGCTTCTAGAAACTGTCAAAGCCAAGAAAGGGCAAGGTGGAAGAAAAGGACCTGGTGAAAATAATGACTCTCTCACAGGAACCAGAGAATAATAGAGGAAAAGAAAACACAAAATAGGTGTCTGACATGTTGGTACCCAGTCAAGCGAGGATTTAGCTATTCTATTTATTAGTGCCTGTAACAACTTTCGGTCCCAGAATTAATTTTATTTTTCATTAAATGAATTCTTCCTTCATCCATTCATTCGTTTAACAAATATTTGGTGAACACCCCTGTGCGTCAGGCACCGTCCTAAGCGTTGGGAAGGCTGAGCAGGGGAGACGAGAAGACATTTAGTTTTAACTTACTTTATTGTATTTATTTGTTTTAATTTATTGGTATAAATTTGGGGCTCAGTCTTCCCTAAAATCTCTGCAGTATGTGACAATAAAATCCTGGAATGGTAATTTCAGGGGTTGAGTCAGAGTCGCCTCTGACACAGATGGCAGACTCACAGCGTGGAAAGAAAAGCCACTCCATCAGTAGAAAGCTCTTTAGCACCGCCCTGCATTTGTTGGTCTATAAATTATACGCATAATGTATTTTGTGCATTATAAAATATACAAGGAAATGGGCAATTTGGAAAGAATGACATTTCTTACGTGTTTGTTATTTTTAAAAATCGACGTCCTGCTTTTTCTCTGCCGCCCTGCAGTGAATTGCGTTGAGCTCCTTCTGGGGTGTGGCAGCCCACAGCAGTAACCAGCGGATTAGGCTGCGGGCTTCTAAAATTGTTGCGGGGTTCTGTGTTGATCAGACGTCAGCATCAGCAGGAATTCCGACCATCCTCGTTGGTCCCGCTGAGCGGGCAGGGATCGCCCGCTGGGACCTTCCCAAGCCTACTGGGTCCCAAACCAGCTTCTGACTCACTTCACGCACAGAGGACAGGGTGACCTTTGCAAATGTGGACCTGCTCGTGGAATGCCACTGCTTGCAGCCCTTGAGGGGCTGTCCTTGCATGTTACCGTGAAGCACTGAGCCCTCAGGGTGTCCTCCAAGGCCTTGACCCGCCTGTCTCTGTGGCCACACCCCTGCAGCCCACCCCCATGGCCTCTCTCCTCTCTGCACCTCCTTTCTGGGCTCCGTCCACACAGGCTCCTGCTTGCCCTGGGCCCACTCCGCAGGCAATAGTGCCCTCTGCCCTGAGGGCTCCTCCTGCATTCTTCACTTTGGATGTCATTTCCTCAGGGACCCTTCCCTGAGCCTCCCGTTCTAAATCCAGTCACCTGTTAATATCCTCTCATCGCGTTTTTTAGAATGTTGCCTTTGTAGCACTTATTATAACTTGGAATCACAAATGTACTTGTGTGCTTTTTCTCATAGTATGTCTCCCCAGGAGACTCTAAGCTGTATGAAGGGAGGGTCCTGGGGGGGTTGTTGCTGCTGCGTCCCTGTGGCCCGCCAAGCGGACGGCATTTAGCATGTGCGCAATAAAGATCTATTAGCAAGAGGAAGGGACAAAACTGATGCCTCTATTGCTATATAGGCACATACATATGTATTTTCAGAGTACCGAGGAAGGAACAAAAATTTCCTAAGAAACAGATGATGGCAAAAAAAATGTTGGCGAAGCTCCCTAAGAATACTCGCCAGGGAGACAGACCACTCGATGTGTCTGTAGTCACAGGAAAAGGGGAAATAATACGTCGGCTGAGCTAGGCCAGCAATTTAAAAAGAAAAATAAAAAAGGACTCAAAAGAAGTAATTCAAGTGTTCTTATGTTCTTGTCTCATGATAAATACTCAGAAGATGTTTATTGAAAGACTGAATGAACAAATGATTAAACAAGGTGTAAAAGGTCAGAAAATATGAGCTATCAAGCCACGAAAAGACACAAAGGAAACTTAAAATGAATGTTCCTAAGTGAAAGAAGCTGATCTGAAAAGGCTCCATACTGTATGATTCCAACCATATGACATTCTGAAAAAGGCAAAACTGTGGAGATGATAAGATCAGTGGTTGCCAGGGGGTTGGGGGAGGAAGGAAGGAACAGACAGAGCACACAGGGTTTTTAGGGCAGTGAAACCAGTCCATGTGAAACTATTCATATAACGGTGGTCCATGACAATATAGTTTGTCCAGACTCATAGAGTGTCCAACACCAAGAATGAACCCTACTGCAAACTATGGACTCTGGGTGATAACGGTGTGTTAATGTAGATTCATCAGTTGTAACAAAGGCAGCCTCTGGGGAGAAGCTGGTACCGGGGGAGGCTGTGCATGTGTCGGGCAGGAGGAAACATGGGAACTGTGCTTTCTGTTCAGTTTTGCTGTGAATCTACAAGTGCTCTAGAACAATAAACTGTAAGTAAAAGAAAGTATTTAATAGTAATAATGATGTTCAGTGATGATAAACTAGATAAATAAAAATAGTAGGAAAATAGAAGTGATACCGTAAAGTAGTAGCACATTAGAAACATAGCAGTAGTTAATATTTATGTAATGGTTATTTTGTGCCAGGCACCATTTTAGAAACTTTACATATATTAATTCATTTAATTCTCACAACCGCCCACATAGGATAGGTTCTATTATACCCATTTTGTAGACAAGGAAACTGAGGCACATGGAATTCATAACATGGCCACTATCTCGCGGATGGTAAGTGACAGGCTCAGCGTTCCAGCCCAGAGCACCCAGCCTCAGCCTACGAGATCTTAACCACTGCACTGTACTACCGTGTTTAATAAAATAAACACGTGTGCACATATTATGACGTCTGTTGTTTCAAAGAGCACGTTCATTCTCACCCATGATCCGTAAGGAGGTTTATTCCAAACTTTGATTTTTGTGATATTAAGAAAGTGCTGCTAATCTTTGAGGTTCAAGGGGTGTCTTGAAAAGGGATGACTGTCCCAACTTTCTAACGGTGTGTGGACGCATACCACCCAAATATTGCAAATCTTTATAGAAGGGGACTGGCTTACTCAGCAAGTTTGTATTTTACATCTACCAGGTGGGCACTGCTAGGACCTGGGGATTCAGCACTGATCCAAAGAAGCGTAGCTCCTGCCTTCAGGAAGCTTAGGATTGGGCAGAGGAGAGAGGGGATAAGCAAATAATTTCTCATTCGTTACTGTTATGAGAGGAGTTAAGGCAGAAACATCAGGTGCAGAGGTAAGGACGCCTCCCACCCTCCCCTGGTGAGCAGCTCACCGAGTTGCCTCGGTCCTCACCATGTGCTTGCCCCTCTGGCTAGAGACCAGATGGCTTTTGATCAAACCCTGCCGCCCCACAACAGCTGTGCGGCCTTGGGCAAGTTCCAGCATCTCCCGGTGCCTCCACTTTCACATCTGAGAAGCTGGATAACGTGACTCCCCATCTGAGGAATGTGTTGCGAGGACTAAATGAGAAAATAATGGCACAGTTCTTCAAGCTGTGCCTAGAAGGGAGTCCGCACGAAATAAGCATTAGCCACTATGATCGTTAGAAGTAGTGTAATGATAGTATCTCAAAGCTGGAGATCTCAATCTAATAAAATTGAAAAGATACTAAAGAAAGTATCCGAATGTGGGATTACTTTCAGCTCATAATTAAGATGAATTTTCATACCAAATCGCTGAGGTGTTTGCTGAAGAACATGTAAGATCTGCCAAAAAGTCTCCCCAGAAAATATTTCCTTATCTCTTCAGGCTCATCTCAGGTCAGAAACCCCAGAGTCGGAGGGAAAAGAGTCAGCGTTGGCTTTTCCCTGGAACTTAATTGAGCGTAGCTGGTGTCGCAGACATCCTATCCTGATATGCTAGAGCTTAATGACGTTATTTAAGGATTATAGGAAGGGTCTTGGATTCCCCTCTGCCTTTTGCCAATTTTTAATGTATTTTTATTAAGTGATGGTAAACCGTAATTATAATTCTATATCTTTATAAGCAAATTTAAATTTTTTTTGACTTTGGCCCTGATTTAAAACACAGCAAAGCCATATGCGAACCTATTCATATGATTTCAGTTTCACTGTGGCTAGATAATATGTTGCCTTGAATTTTATCTTTCACTTGCCAGGTTTCTGGATTTTCGAGAATTAACTGGAGGTTTATATTTTCTATATCAAATAGAAAAACTCACCACGGAGTGAAACTTCCTGGGAGAGTCACCCTTCCTGCCGGTGTGGTTTCTGGGCAAGTTCTCAGACCCAGCACAGGGTAGGAAGGATGAGGAAATACCCACCTAAGGCTCTTGCAAGGAGATAAGGATGGGAAAGCATGGGGAGTTGGTCGCCAGGGCCTGAGCAAAGGGAGAGAAATATTTACACCTCTCGTGAGTCATCAGGTACAGTCTCCAGCGTGCGCGGGGGCCCTCCTGAACTTCAAAACTTGGAGTCCGTCCAGACGTGAAATTTGGAAAGGCAGCCCGTGCAATCCTTTCATCACCACCTCTGCTTCGCCTCGCTTTCATCTTGCCTAAGAGATACTAGAAAGGTTTTCGTAACCTCTGTCTGTGATTGCCATGCTAACAAAACTGTTTGCATGGAAATTAGGAAGATTTTGGAATCAAAGGGCATGTGGACATTGTAATCAAGACAGTGTCTTCATAACCACAAGGCTGCACCCATCTGGTAATGATTGCATCTAGATGCTCATTTTAATTCCATTCGTTCAGGGTACGTTTAATCATGCTCAGCGCTATTGACCATGAGCAATAAAATTAGACCTCCATTTATATGAGGCCACAGCACTGGTCATCTGAGTGATCAGAAAGATCCCTTTGCAGGGATTTTAGAAAACACACCCACGCGAGCACACATACATACAAGTAGGTACTTGTCAGATAACTTTACAAATTACTTAAATTCCTGATGAAGAGACTACGAATTCTAAACCAGTCACCCTGAGCTCCCCACGTGGACAGATGTCTCCTGCGCAGCTGGGCTCATGCTGTCCTCGCCCCAGGAAAAGGGGCTAGACTCACATGCACAGCAGACCGTTTTGCTCTGGGAACTGTCGTCTGTCCTCCCAAGGTTCTTTTCCCTGTAAGCAAATCCTCCCCGCAAAAGGAAGATATGTTTATTTGTATTTTCAGTTAAGTTGACTATTTATCCACATTTCCTGCTGATGAGTCATTTATGCAGTTTACTGGGGAAAAAAAATAAATTGAAAACTAAAGCACTGCAAAATTAAGGATCAAAGACGCAAAACTGACGTAAGCCTCAAATAGGTATGGGTGAAGAATTTAATCAGCAAACAAATCAGTCAGCACACCAGGCAGTACTGTCAGAGAGGCTGGGTTTTGTTTTCTCTTTCTCCACCACGCCCACCCCCCTAACCCACCCCAAGGATCAGTACAGCCAGACCGTCTGGGGCATCTCTGTTGGTTTTGTTCATCAGATACTTGTAAACAGAGCAAGCACTGATATTTGGTCAAGAAAGCAAACCACCCTTGTCTGGAGCCCATGCGGGGAGAGACTGTGGGCATGCCACACGTGATGCCTGCGTGAAAGGTGCACGTCTGTCTCTGTAAATAAAGGGCTGAGTCGAGCAGACAACCGTAAGAAAACCAAGCCAATGTCCCATGTTCCCAATGTGCAAAGGCAGGAGGAGGCATCAGTCCTCAGCGTGAGGCTGGTGGCTGTGCATCTGGGGAACGAGACGGGGGTCCCCGTACTCATCTGAAGCGCCTGGTCTGCATTCCACACGCAGACTCATTTGTCCTCCTCTACTCAAGAACTCATTTTGCTTCAAGGCTGGAGAATGAGAGTTATTTTCATTTCTTCTTCTGGATACATTTTTAACCAACATTTAAAAAATCAGTCGGAGGGATGGATACCCATGTACACATCATGGCTCCACAAAAATATATCTAGAAGAGTTGAACACATCACCGGGGAGATTAGAAATGCATACAGATAGCATGTATTTAGTGAGCGTGTGCTAGGCACCACACGTTACCTGTGTTAGTTAATCCCCAGAACAATCCGATCGAGGAGTTACCATTATTATTCTCGCTTGGCAGATAGAGAAAATGAGACAAAACTCTGCCAGTGTCCACAGCAAATAAAGGGTGGCCCATCCTGACTGCAAGCTCAAGTTCTTAGGCGCTACTGTGCTGTCTCCTTTGAAGATGAATCAGGCACATCTGTACCGTATCCAGATGATTGTATTACCATACCAAATCCTCCTTATGTTACAAAGAACCAATTGTCCAAATTAAGAGTGTCTTAATACCACCCTAATCCACAATCAAGCACACCTTTGAATTGTCATTTACATTTTCTTGACAATGCACAAAGAAAACTTTGAGCCTTTTGTTCAGCTGATCGAAACACTGACGACCTCCATGACCTCCACGTGTTGCCTAAACTAACAGACAAAGTTACACGATCATTTCACAGCCCCAGTCCCTGCTCTGCTATGATAGCCTCCAGCCTTTAAAGGACTGTCCTGATATAAAGCCCGCAGATTTCTCCGGTGCCCACATGGTTGTGTGCACCAAGCACTGAGCCGTGTTTATTGGGTGTGTTCTCACTGGTCTCAGGTATCGCAGGGGGTTCGGCTTCCCCCAAAGAGAAGGGACATTCCTGCCTCATTCTCTTTCTTCTTTTACAAAAAGTACTTTCACCCCGTCACCCACCTGCCCTCGCCACCTCATTCTTCTCTGACGTGCATGCTTCGGCAAGCGCTGCACTGTTGAACTCAAGCGAAAGTTTCGCTGCTTTCCCAGGTCAGGGGGTGCCTCTAAATTCACCACGGCTGAAGAAAATGGATCAGCTTTAAAAGTCAGACTCTGCGTTTTCTCCCTTTCTTTGTCTCTGCATGGGCCGCCCCTAGTCTCCCACTGTCTGTAGATGATGACTGGTCCTTCCAGCGAAATAGTAGGATGACCCACATTAGCCTTTATTTTTATAAAGCTCAGCTTAGAATATCTGGTATGGAATCAGTTAAATGTGAACTTCTTGTTTGCAATCCCGCAACCCACTCTTTTTAATGTATACTCACCCAGAACCACCCCTCCTCAGCAAAGCATTTGTTGAGTCACTCATGGGATCACTCTTTTCCACTCATGGAGACCAAATGTGCCCATCTATAAAATTAACAAAGTAGATCAAATTATGTCCGAAGGCACTTTCGGCTCTAAGGCTCTTTGATTCTAATATGGGTTTCCATTTTCTTATACTAGGGTTTCCATCCATTCATCTATCCACCCATTCATCTATTCATTGCAAAAATGTATAAATGAGGTGCCTACTATACGTTAGGTATTGTTCAAAGCAGAAGAATTAAGTAATAACCAGGAGACGGATAACATCGCTACCCCACGTAGTCTGGAATCTTCTCTCTTTCCTCTCCTCCGAATAATTTGAAAGTGGAAAGAAAGCCCAGGGTAGAGTTAATCCAACAGTGCGGCACAATGGAGTGCAACCTGCACCCAATCCACTCACTATATATGTACAACCCTGTGTAAGTCCCTTAAGCATTCTGAGCCTTTCTTTATCCAGAAAAATAGAGACCAAAACCTCCATCATGGAGTTGTTATAAAGAATAGAGATGTGTGCAAAGTGGCTGGTACATAGTAAGTGTTCAGTCATGGTATTAATAGACGATATTGTTATTGTGAGCAATAAGAGATACTGATTTTCCCATGTTCCCCTTAGGCTACTCTCCTTATGTAATTCTCCTAATTTAATTGATAAGATGTTTGCCATAAATCTACGCTAATGTAGTCAAGATTTCCCTGCCCCACCATGCTTGTTGAAGTACTTGAAATTGCAATATGATGACCCTCTGGGTTGTTCTCTTGCATTAGGTTTCTGTTGCTGCTGTAACACATTACCACAAACCTAGTGGCTTAAAACAGCAAAAATGTATCATACACTTCTGGAGGTCAGGAGTCTGCAGTGGGTCTCACCAGGCTACAATCAAGTGCCGGCAGAGCTGCACTCTTTCTGGAGGCTCCATCCAGGGCAGGATCTGTTACCTTGCCTTTTGCAGCTTCAAAAGGCCATTGACATTCCTTGGCTTGTGGCCCCTCTCTCCATCTTCGTAGCCAGCTGTTTATCACCTTCAAATCTCTCTAACTCTGACTCATCTCCTGCCTCCTCCCCACCCACTTTGAAGGACCCTTGTGATTACATTGGGCCCACCAGGATGATCCCAGATTCTCTCTCCCTGTTTTAGTGTCAGTTGATTCCCCGTTGCTGCGTAACCTCACACACGCACAGTCTGGAGATTAGGATGTGGACGTCTTGGGCCACTGCAGCTCTCCTCAGGTCTCCCACGTCTGTCTTCGTCTTTGTCTTCCTATTGTTGTTCCCTCCCTAAAAGGAACACTTCATATTTCCAGTTCTGTTTCCCTCACCATCTGCTAATACCCGTATGGACAAACTGTATCATTGGGACGTAGGGGCTACTCCCCTCACACCAGAGGGCCCCAGTTTCCACCACTGACTTTCTCCTCCGGGTACATCCCTTAGCGGCCCTGAGCCTCGGTCTCCTCACTGAGGTATCCGCCATACCTCACGTTCATCTTCTTCCAGACACAAGAAGCTGAATGTATCTTTTATACCTGACCTTGGTATTACGTCCTTCTAGAGAAGACCAAGAAGCGGGTGGGTCTTGCTGCAGCCCACGTTACTGCCACCTTTCCTGCCAGGGCGGGAGAGTTGGGAGGGCTATGAAGTGAAATTGTCCCCAAGAATCAGACCAAACTGTTAGCGCCTGCCTGGGTGTCTTCTCAGTAAATGGTCTCAAATCCTCTTTCCCCTGGAATTACCCACTCTTTGCCATTTGCATTCAGTATTTACCAGATAGTTTGAAGCCACGAGTATGCTTCAGGAAACGGAATCCCACCAGGACACCCCAAGCTACGCTGGCCCTGCTCCACCTAAAATCCAAACCACCCTTCCACCTAAAACCCAGGGCATTTCTCAAGCCAGAAGAGAGGCCTTTGCTGAATTTAAAAAAGGCAAATGAGAAGAAAAGCTCTGGACCAAATGATCCTTTCATGAGGATTATGCTTTAAAAACAAACGCAAAAGTGTTTTTTTTTTTTAATATGCTCACAATAACATAGGGGTTACATGGCTGGCGCAGTGCTAGGTGCCTCTCAAGTCACGTTTAATCCTTACAGCAGGCAGTTGAATTACAGGATTTTAATATTCTCCTCATCTTCAGATAAGGAAAGTAAGGCCCAGAGTGGTCGAGGAACTGGCCCATAGTCACAGAGCCTGTGAGGGACAAAGACAGGTCTCAGATCTGAGTGTGTCAGACCCTGAAGTCCTGTCTTCCTGTATGCCTCCCTGAAAACTGGATTGATTTTTGTCTCTTAAGCTGAGAAGTCCTTGGGCCCCCTCCACATTCCTGCTAAGAAATGTCTTCAAAGATTGAACAAAGGAGAGGCCGACGATTTCAGTTAATAGCAGGAGAGCGCTGTGCACGTTTTCAGTTCTGTCTGCACAAGAAGGAGCGGCGACCGGTGGAAAAGGGAACCTTTCAGTCTAATAATTGGGCTTATTGTCTGAATGACAGCAAGTATAACTGGTTGGACTGATGCTGTCAGTGAGTTGTATGGGGGAGGAACAGGCCTAGTTTGGCAGTTGAAGCAACTAGTTAAATGGATCTAACTTTTCACTTTTCAAATTATCACCGTGACACCGTATGGACAGAGCCAAGATGCTCGGCCTGGAAGTGTCACACACTCTCATAAGCACTGCTGTGTGGCTAACTCGCTCCCTAGAATCCCAGGTTTGACTTTTAAAAATCAAGTGTGAGGCCTTCTCCCTTATGGGAAGGAAAGTTCAGAATTGTGGGCCCAATGTAATAGCATAGCAAAGGCCATTTCTATGCAGCTGAAATTTGCCAACCACTCGCCACCTCACCGGAGATGATATTCCCGCCTTATGACCAATGTAACATTTCAGATACCATAGGAATGGAAAATGTGATTTTTATGCTTTAGCAAGAGTATACGTGAATATATACTCAGTGTTCAGGAAACATTCAGTGATGTAACATACAAAGTACAAGTTAATATCCCTTTCACCCATCCTATTCCCCGCTCCCGACCTTACTCCCCTCCCCAGGAATAGCTGTTGTCAACGGCTTGGTGCACCTCCTTCAGTGCTTTTTACCATATATTTAGATAGGCAGGTAAGTAGGCAGGTAGGTAGATAGGTAGATAGATATATGTATTTGTGTAGCGTTTTTAAAAATCATAATTTATATCAGACTATATAAATTATTGCGATGTTCTTGTCCCTTTCCATTCAGTATATAGAGCTCTACATTCTTTTAAGCTGCTGTATAGCATTCCATAGTCTAGCATCATGTAATTAATGGTTCCTCTATAATTAGACACTTAGCTTATTTACAACTTTTCTCTATTACAAATAATGTTGTAATGAACAAGCATCCATTTATCCTTCCACATTTTTAGGATATATCTCAGAGCGGATTCCTAAAAATAGAATTGCAGAGTCCAAGGATGTGTGTTTTTATATCTATCTTCAATTTTTATAGAAAAACTGCCAAATTACCCCTCCCTAGGGGGAAAAAAGGTAATTTCCTCTCTAACCTACAGTATATGAAAGAAAAAAAATGTGGAAATTTTGCAACATGAGCTCCTCAGACCACTGCAGGAGAGGATTTCTTTGCCATCTAAAATGTTATTCTTGGTGTCAGAACTCCCGGCTCGCTGGCAAACTCTGGTGCCTGGCTCTCTGGAGGCGTTTGGTGAGCTGCCCCCACCCCATCTTAACTGGAAGGGCATCAACACCGACCCTGCCAGGGAACTCCAGCTGGGGCTCAGGCTCTCCCAGATCTGGGTTCTTCAAAACGCTCACCTTTCCCTGTTGTGACTTTTCTGTTCATGTTTGGGCTCTTGAACTAGGAGGTAATCTCCTCTAGGGCAGGCAGCATGCCTTAGTCATCTTTGCGTTCTCTACACCTGTCAGCGCTCTCTGGACCACTGTTTGAATGAATGGCGGGAGGGCGGGGAGGAAGGTAAGTTGGTTTCCTGGCAAAGCCTAGTGAGACTTGGTAACGCTTCGCATGAAGTGGACAGGGTCAAGGTTCCTAGTCCTGCCAGACCCTAGAAATCTGAGAGTCTGGAACCTGAGCACAAGCAAGTCTTTCATTGCTAAGATGTTACCCGACCACATACCTGACGTGGGCCACACTGCCCATCTCCAGTCTCAGAACGGCAAGATGAAATGCAGGACTTTTGAGGCAGATACGCCACATTTTGAGTTTTCCAAACACACTCACCCTTCTCTTTTCCTGAAGCTGTCTTAGTTATCAACAAAATGGGATTTGGAAAAACAAAAATGAGAGGCGTTTCGGGTTTGTCTCCAGCATTAACTCTTTCCCAGGATCGGTCCTCATAGAGCTCAGAGGCATTCCGACCACCACGCCGCCTCCTTTCCCACTTCATTTTCCAGACATCCTGCAAGCTGCCTGCCCACTCCATCCTGCCTTAACTCTCTTTCCTACGCAAAGGAACCCCCTAAAGGGAATCCTGTGCTCATTATTCAAGCAGCTGGAAAATTGCTTTGTCTTTTCTCTGCCCACGTGTAGCATTCAGGACTCACAGGATATGTTTTATCATTGAGTCTTGAGCTGACTCAGGCAATTTACAGGAAGTACTAAAAATTTCCTGAATGCAGTCAAGTTCGAGGAACTGCCTAGGCTGTTCAGGCTGAACTTGCGTAGACTCTGTCCAAAGCCACTGGCATTAATGATCTCAATATACAAGGAAGATCTGTACATAAATGCCAGCATCCACACACAAGAGAAAGGAAGGAAAAAAGGAAAGAGGGAAAGCAGGGAGGGAGGGAGGGAGGGAGGGAAAACAATCTTAAAAGGAAGACACAGACATCGTAGTCAAAGGACATGGCAAGAAACGGTATGTTTCATTGGAATCCACAAAAATGATGGATCCGTAGCAACTGCCTTCTCTGGAGGCCGCTCTAATGTGCTGGTGTAAATATTCTACATTCACGCCAACTAGCTGCCTATATTTCTGGAACACTTGTTTTTCTGTTGATGATCAAATATTTATTGCATCTACCAGTTCTTTAATCCTTCAGGTTTCTGAGAATTTCGTACTATGTAAGCAACTTGGGCCATGAGCGTCATTGGAATATTTTAGCATTTCTTATTGAAACCTACCACCTAATATCAGCAGGGTCCTTTTCTTCTAGCAATATCACTATCATTACTGTTTCTGAGTTTACATTAAATAAACTCAGAATTAAAATTAAATAGCTTTAAATAAATTAAAATAGGTTTCTGACTGGAAGCCCTCTCTAATAACTCTGTTTTTAGAGCCAATTAAGAAATATTCATATAAGCATTTCCCTATCTGGAGTCTTCTTTTTCTGTTCTCTGTCTCCTTTGCTGCATTCCACGAGTACTACCATCACCCTGACGCAAGGAAATCTTTCTAGACGGTATCACTCGCTTTCTGGTTTTAATATTACCATCGTTATTATTTACTTCATTTGTCAAACTAGTAACTTATTTAAACGTCCTCTAAACCAGAGGTTCTTAGGCACAGCGTGGAAAGGCTGTTTATGTTGGACCAGCGCTGTCGGTGGCAAGTTCCCAAAACCCAGCTCAAACTGGGTTAAACAATAAACAGCTCTGGTATGAGCTCCTCTAACATATGTAAGTAAATAAAGATGCATGTGTACACACACACACACAGTGTCATATGGACTCTAGGCATGCTTCTATTTGGCTCTACATCTGCAATTCTCTTCGCTGTGCTGCTTTGTCTCCAGCTGACTTCACTCATGGCAGCAAAGGAGCAGCAGCAGTTGTAGGTCTCACATCCACACTGCGCCGCATCTAGGAGAAAGAGCTTCTCTTTCCCACCCCAGCCCTCCGCCCCCAACTGTCAAACCGCAGTCCCCGTTTTCCTTCCAGGGAAACATAGGTCACGTGCCTTCCCCTGAACCAAAAAGAATGGATAACTGCTTTGGTTAAGTCCATCAGAGGCTACTCCTGGAGCTGGGGATGGGTCGATATCACCCCTCACCCCATGACCACCGTTCACAGGGAGAGGGGAGGAACAGAGACAGCAGCAACACACACAGCAGATGGAAGGGGAGAAAGGGGTGGATTTGTAGCTCCTGAGCTCAGAATCGTACATACTCTGTAGAGTATCTTATCAGTGAGGGCCACAGTCCAGAGGTGTTCTTATTAATAATGTGTGTGGATTAAACATATGAAATATTATCTCTCAGGTGTCACTCAAAACCTTGAGAACCTCTGCTCTAAACCCTAAACTACTCAAGAGCAGGACTTGTGCATTTTTTTCTTTCTTGCTGTAGCTCACAGCAGTTGTGAACTGAATTTTCTCCTAGTGTCCCTGACGGCCCAACTGTCTGTCTCTGGTCTCTGTCCTTCTATTAATATCCTTGCATTTACCCTCCTCTTTCCCATACCTGGTCTCCATCTTCTCAAAGGTCTACCATAAGAGAAAGACACCACCACCACTCACAGCCACCACCCCTTTTCTGGAGAATATAATGTGGAGAAAAATACTATATGTGCTTCAACATGTGATCAAGTGGAGTGACTTCCTTAAAAAGCCCCCATCCCTGGACTTAAATGCCATTTGCCTGTGGAACAATGTGGGGCAGCCCGGGAGCTGCATAAGGCTTTGGTGCAACTGTATTCCACAAAATAAAAGGCTTTATTTAGACGGAACACGTGCCATCTGTCACGTGCAGAGGTGAGACTCTGGCCCGCGACAGCAGGACGTGCATTTCCTGTGTCATTCACTGAGACACGGTGGGTTCAGCTGAGCTGCAGAAGCTCTTTCTCAATCCCCCCTGGGACAGGCACTCGTAAGAGATCTGTTTGTATAGTCTGGGGCATAATCTCCAGCCGTGGATCAAGATTTCTTCTACTCAAAGGAAACTGCCTTAAACAGGGCTGGATGATGATGTTTAGAAACCATAAGCATTGACAGATTATGCTGCCCTCCCTTCTGTAATTGAAGACAAAACAATGCCTAACTGTACAGCACAAAATTTATGTACGTGCAGGAAATTACATCACTTCGGCTTTATAGATGGCAAAAGTCTGAATACGTTTAATTGAATTCTTCTCTCCTCTCCCTGCCCGCATCTCTCTTTTAGTGTCCCTGCCTTGCTGGTGGGATTTCAAGTGCATACCTGTTCTGTTAAGAATAATTCAGCTCTGGGTTCCTAAGGGAATCAAACAGCTACCTCTGTCCAGTGAGCTTTGCTATTCTAACCTGCTGAGTGAACTTACCTGCCAAAAAAATAAACAGGTAGAAAGTTTTAGGGCCGCTTGGTGCTAGCAAAAGCAACGTGAGATCAACTAAAGCATCCAGCCTCCCAGACACTGAAGGCCCCAGCTGCTGGCACAATGACCACATGACGAGAGGAGCACCTCTCTTTCACCAGGAAATATAAGCGCTACTTAAGAGTTTATTTCCCTCGGCCTCACTGATGGGCAGCACTCCTGTCCCGGGCTCCTAACTAAAGCCGATCTTTCCTCTTACGTGCACTGGACCCAATCCCCTCTCACCAACAAGAGGCAGTTCTGCAGCAATTCTGCCTCCCCCCACCAACATCATTCCCATCAGCAAGTAAACATGGTGCTATTTCTCTGATCTTAAATAATAATAAGCTCTAACCCGCCATGGCTATACCCCTTTCTCTGCTCCCCGTCACAATACTCAGAACAGTATTCAGAGACTCCACTTCCTCCCTTCCCGTGATGTCCTAAACCCAGTCCAGCCGGATCGCCCCATGCCCCCATGCCCCCACCCCATCACATGTGCTCTGGCCAAGGCCTCCAGTGCTGCCTCCATGTTGCTAAACCTGATGGTCGTCCTTACCTTTGACACTGGTTTGCAGGACAACACTCCCTCTTGGTTTTCCTCCTACCTCCAGCTCTCTTGCCCAGTCTCCCTTGCTCGTTCCTCCTCTTCTCTGCACAGGTGGAGAGCCCCAGGGACTCCCTTGATTTTCCTTCTGCACTCACTCCCTTGGTGATCTCAGGGACCTCGTGACTTTAACCTTACGTTGATAACTCCAAGAATTATACCTCCAACTCAGACCACTCTCCTGAACCCAGACTCATAACCCAGGGAACATGACAAATAGCCATTTACCCACCATCTAGACTTAACGAATGTGAACAGTTTTCCATCTTTGACTCAGAGCTTTTCATTTTTTAGTAAGAACAAACGTGCCCCAGATATGCTGTAGGCCTGCCTGTGTCTGGCCAGCACTTCCTCACAGGTAACCACTATTCCCAAGTGGCGTGAATCCTCTCTGTCCAGGTTTCCATACTCTAGCTACAGATGCATATACCCACATAATATCACATACTGGTGTTTCAACCCTACACAAATGGTAATGTATTGCACCTTTCTTTCTACAACTCACCTTTTCTATTCCACATTATGTTTTTGGTGTTTATACTCATTGTTATACGTAGATCTAAATTATTTGTTTTCACTGACAAATAGCATTCTATTGAACGAATAAACTATAGTTGATTTGTCCATTTGCATGTTGATGAGCATTTAGCATGTTTCCAGGTTTTTGCTATTATGGAGACTGCTATAATGAGCTCGCTGGTACATGGATCATTGTAGGCACATGGAGATTTTCTCTAGGACATATGTGTGTGTGTACAAAATATACATATATGACATATAAAACATGTTTTTATAGATAATGTATTTTATACTTGTACAAAATACACATCTAGGGGAGAACTGTCGCCACGTGGGCTATGCGCACCTGTGCTGTTCACCTCTCAACGTTGCCAGTCCCCCACCAGAGTGATTAGACCCGTTCACACACCCAAAGAGCACAGCAGAATTTCTCCATGTCTTCACTTGCTTATTGTCAGACTTTTCAAACATTTGCCTATCTGATATGTCTGAAATTGTTCATGTAGTTATAATTTCCTAATTACTAGTAAGGTTGACCATCTTTACTCGTCAGTTTCCCTCTTCTGGAAATTGGTTATTTATATCTTTTTGTCCACTTTTTTTTAACTGGAAGTCTTGTCTTTTGCTGATTCATTTGCAAAATTTATTATATGACCCAGAAACAAATTCTTCTCTTTGTTTATAAGAGTTGCAAATATCTTTTCCCAGTTGATTGCTCGTTTATTAAATTTCACTTAGTGTGACTTTTTAAAAAATACAGAAACTGATTTAACATAGTCAAATGTATTAGTCTTTTCTTTCACGGTATATGGTTTCTGGATCTTGTTCGAGACATCCTCCCGGCCCTACGAGGGTTCTTAGAGGTGACTTAGAGCCCACCAAGGAAGGTGGGCAGTGGGAAGGGGCCAGACCTGAAGGCCTCTCTACCTCTGTCTCACTTAGCGTATCACCTCGTAGAACTGTTTTATATCTTGAACTTCTGCATAGGATTTACATTGAAGAAAAAGTCTTGTTAAAAAAAAAAAAAAGAACACTTTGAATGTTATTAAATTTGCTGAGAGAGTCCTGTCTACCAAGGCAAAAAGAGAAACATGATGAATTACATTAACTCATAAGAGAAAATAAAGAATAAACATAATGGGTCACACAGCTTTTGTCTGCTGGTATAAAGAAAAGACAACCAAGCTGCTGGGAGAGGAAAACCCTTGGCGCCAAGTGCTAGGCACATGCACTGTCACATAAAGAACGAGCACAGTGAGCTAGTATAGGTCGGAAGATTCGGAAAGATTCTCAGATGGCCTTGCCTATGGAACTAGGAGGAGGCAAGGAGTTCATCTCAGACTGCAGGGGCCTTTCGGGGCTCTAGTGAAAGTAGATGTGTTCTGGCCAGGTCCCAAGGCACAGAGTTCCTGGGAGCTGCACCTGGCAGCTCTGACGGGTGCCTCAGCATCCGGCGAGTCAAAGGATCTGGCTGCGAGAGCAATTCTGCCTTCACCAGGCATTCATCCTAGTTCTCAGCCCCTGTTCTCTTTCTCCTCTCTCTTGTAGGAATAAGAGGGCTTACTATTTAGTGAACTCAATTCCTTCATGCTGTGAAGAACGCACATGTCCAGCATCCTGCAAAGGTGAAATAAACATCCACAAATCACCGCTAGCTTCCAGTTTATAAAACCTTTCCCAGCCACAACTCCACACTTGTGAATTTAGAGCCTTTCACCATATGGGAATATCTAGCTCATTCTTTACTGAGATGATGGCTGGATAGCCCAGATTAGCTAAAATTGTTTTTGGAAACACATACATCTTCAGAGATACGTTTCTATCCCTAGCAAAAGTACAAAGGCAAAGGAGTAAAATATTTTACTTTATTATTAGCATGGCTGCTGCTTCAACTTCTGCCCCTCCCCACATGTTCATATCCTTCCCTTTATTTCTTTTTTCTTGTTTTCCTCAGTTTGCATTAGAGTCTCATTTTACATCTTCTCTGCTAGGGCCCCTTGGTCACGCTTCGCTTCTTTTTTTATGTAACCTGCTTGGGTTTAAAATGATCTGTTTTCTTAAACAGGGTTAGCACACATGATAATATGTTTCCTGGCACTCAGCCACTGCCCTGTCACCCGGCTCTCTAGATTTAAGGCTTGTTTCTTCAAGAATGTGAAGAACTGTTCTGAATAAAGATAAAGAAAAGAATGCAAAACTCTTCTCCCGAGAAAGGCATGCAGAGCGATTTTTCATACCTGTACCATGCAGAGGATGAGTAAAGTATTTCCTTTGGGCAGTAAGAATATGAAAATTAAGTGACACCCAGCCAGATATTTCCACCCCCACTATAAACCTCACATCAGTGGAACTTCCACTATGTGTTAATCTGCAGAAGTTTCCCCAAGAAGTCTTTGTTCTATGCGTCTGGGAATTGAACCAAGTAAAAAGAAAACTCACTTATTTCTCCTCAGATTGTGAAAGATCTCTAGGTCCAGCTCTAAATAACTGTATGGCCAGCACACACGTAGGCTCAAGTGTTTACTCGGCAAACCTTACCTCTTCTACCTTACACGCCTTTCAAAATACAAAGGAATAGCCTCGCTCACTGCGGATGCCCTGGCAGCCAGAAAATGGAATTCAGCTCAAAGGGTTTAACTGAAGAGACGTAAATGAAGGAATCGTTGATAAGGTCAATGGAGCCAATGAGGGCTGTTGAAGCTTCAGCGGCTAGCAGCAGCAAGAAGACATTTCCACCCCTTGAGCCAATAAGAAAGGGGAGCAAAGAGTGTGTGAGGCCCCGTGGGGGCTGGAGCTAAGACGTGAGGCTGTCTGGCTGGGGCTATGGCCAGATGGCAGCAGCGAGACAGAGGGGCGTGGGGAAAACACACTCCAGCCCCTCTCTGCTCCTGCCCCTCATCTCCTGCTCCATTGGCCAGACCCAGCCACAGAGCTGGCAGGTGAGGGAGCCCAGGTGAAGCAATCCGTGGATCAGCCTCCCAGGTGCAGGGAAGGGTGGGAGCAGATGGGTCAGGAAGGGAGGCTTGCAGTGGGCAAATGGAAAGTAACTGGCGCTGGGGTTAAAAGTGAGCAGATTTAACATTCACTCAAGACTATCTTTTTAAAGACAATCTGAATCTGTTCGTGAGACTTTGGGTGTCGGGAACGGGTGGTAAATGGATTAATTTACCGTGAAGAAGCACTCTGGTCTTCTGAGTGATCTGGCCTTGCGCAGAGACACATGCCGAGTCTGATGCATGAGAATTCGACTGACCTGATGGAGTCGTAAGTTTAAGCTAGAAGGGACTGTTTACAGAGCATGGAACTCAGCCACTGCTCTTTAGAGGTAGGAAATGAGGCTCATGATGGCCTGCCTGCCTTCCTTTCTTTCTTCTTTCCTTCCTTCCTTCCCTCCCAACATACCAGGCACTATGCTGATGATGTGAACGCAACAGCAAACAAAACAAAACCCTGCCCTCATGCAGCTTGCGTTCTAGTAGGGGATAGAGGCAGCAAACGTCAATAACAAAAATGTGCACTAGGTCAGAGGGGGCACAGTGCTATGAAAAGAAACAAGGCAAGATAATGAGCAAGAGAGCAAAGGAGCACACAGGGTGGGGTTTGTCCTCAGTGCCGTAGACGTGGAAGACCTCTCTGGCGCCATTTGAGCAGGGACCTGGCGGAGATGAGGGCTGAGCCACGTGGACGCCCAGGGCAGGAGCACTCCAGGCGGAAGGGAGGGGAAGTGAAGGGCCCTGGGGGAGCATCCTTGGTCCCGAGCTCAATGGGAGAGGGCCAGGGTGACAGGGGAGCTCAGCGGGCCCTCTGAGGCCAGGCAGGAGGAGCCTCGCAGGCTCTGTGGAACGCTGTGTTTCACCCTCAGGGTGACAGGAAGCATCGCGGCACCCTGAGCAGGGCAGCAACGTGAACTGACCGACGTTTTAACAAGGTCCCCCCGGCCGCTGTGAGAGGGTTGGCTCAAGGAGGCAAGGGCAAAAGCAGGGAGACCAGGGAAGGAGGGCTGGGGCTGCGGGGAGGTGAGGGAGAAGGTGAGAAGTCATCAGATCCTGCGTTTCTCTGAACACGGAGCAGGCGGGATCTGCCGAGGGCGGAGAGGAAGGGTAGAGAGACAGAGGCGTCAAGGATGACTCCAAGCTTTGGGCTTAAGGATCAGGGAAGGTGGTGCTGATGTTCCTGAGCTGGGAAAGGAGGTTTGGTGGAGCAGGGGGATAAACAGCAATGAGTGAGGGACTTGCAGAGTTTCAGAGGCCTATTAGCTCTCTATGCAAAAAACACACAAAAATATACACAGATGCATTCATACGTCCACAGTCCCGTGTATGTGATGAAGCTCGGGAGAGGAGTTGACACTTGAGGAACAAATTTGGAGATGGCATTTAAAGTCGTGAGAGGATGACGTCATCTATGGAGCGAGTGTAGCTATGAAAGAGGACAAGACTGAGCACTGAGCCCTGAAACATACTAATAATAAAATTTTAACATTTATGAATTTTTAATATTTTTATAGCTAACATGTATTCAGCACTATGGGCCAGGCACAGCATTAAGCACCTTACATACATTATCTTATTTCATTATCTTATTTCATAACAACTCAGTGAGAAAGTTACTATTATCCCCATTTTGTGGATAATAAAACTGAGGCCCAGAGGAATTCACCAGTCTGCTCAAGTGACACAGTTAACGTGTGGCACAGCTGGGAAGTGAGCCCAGATGGTCGGACTCGAGATGAAGCAGCAAGCTGGAGCTTACATAGCAAGTCTGTGGCAGAAGATGACTGATAAACTTCTCACTGGGCTGCGCTGCCTCTGCTGATTAAGTCCTTTCACTTCCATGCAGAGTCACTCAGAAAAACAGAATGACACTGTAACAAAGGGCAGCCAGATATCAAGTTCACAGATTCCCGAATTTGACCTCATCTCTTCCTCCAACATAACGAGGATTCTGAATTCTGTTTAGCCTTGCTCTGGCACGCGGCAGAGGGCCTTGCTCATGGCAGCTTCCTGGTGGACTGACCGACTGGAAGGGCTCTGGGGCTTAGCTGGCTCATCCTGGTGGTGAGCAGAGTGAGAAGAGAAGAGAAGAGAAGTCCCGTCCACACCGCTGGGATTGTAAATTAGGGCTAGAAAGAAACTCACCTTTTTGAAGTCACACAAGACAAAGGACTTCCTAGCTACATCTGTGACACGTTGACCTGTCTAGGAGAATGAACCATGACAATGGACGTGAACTGGAAGATGGCTGGCATCCATCCTGGAGGTCATGTTTATGATGACCTCTTTGGGGCATGGATGTCTCTGTCCCCATCACGGCCTCCTCTGAAAGAATGGCATTTTGCTGTGTTTTGTGCCTAAGCAGCGGCGCAGAGAGCATGGCTTTGGCTTTCCACCACTAGCCTTCAGAGATGTGGCAAAACCATAATTGGAACCTTTCAACGAGCTATTTGGATAAACAGACTGTCAGTTCTCAGTTATAAATAAACTGCTATCAGCCATCTGAAAAAGACAAAATGACAGCAATGTACCAAAACGCGAAGGGACGCACCCCTCTGAACGCCAAGCTATCCAAGACCAGTTGCGTAATCTGTAA